>CAUYPK010054937.1:0-13915 GCA_963574355.1 Loris lydekkerianus
CTCTACCTAGATACAGCCAATGTGGTACCATGCCACTGGCCCGACCCTGTCACTCACCTCTTCCCCCGCCTTCTTTCCCTGCCCCTTTTCCACAATAAAAAAATAAATAAATTCAAAAAAAAAAAAAAAAAAAAAAAAAAAGAAAACAATGTTTCCAATCCTTACTCCCGGCTTCCAGAGCCTCTATGATTAAACAATGGCTAGAGAAGAGACCCAAGTATCTACTAAACCAAACCATCCCTCAGTCTGATGATCTCCTCAGCTACTTGGGAACTCCAGCCCGGGACTTGCATGGGGTCAGTTTTTTCTGGAATCCCTCCGTGACGCCATTCTGATTCAGCTCTGTGCACATCACTAAATTAGCTACAATTCATCCCTCTCTTCTCCGGTACGCAAAACTATCTTGATGACTCTAAGCTGCTCCTCTATGATTTCCTCTTACTTATAACTTTTTTTTTTTTTTTGTAGAGACAGTCTCACTGTACCACCCTTGGGTATAACACCATGACGTCACACGGCTCACAGCAACCTCTAACTCTTGGGCTTACGTGATTCTCTTGCCTCAGCTTCCCAAGCAGCTGGGACTGACTACAGGCGCCCGCCACAACGCCCAGCTATTTTTTTGTTGCAGTTTGGCTGGGGCTGGGTTTGAACCCGCCACCCTCACCATATGAGGCTGGCGCCCGGCTCACTGAGCCACAGGCTCCTCTTTATACTCCGTGAACACCACTGGCACAGGGCCAGAAGAAGGAAGGGACAGAACTCCACGTGTCCAGTCTGCCTTGTTGAATTGGAGGCTGCCACACTGTTTAAACTGAAAGCTTTTAACTATGAAATATTTGAAACATGCGAGAACATAGATATCCATCATCTGTATTTTTAAAACTTTAGCCACCTGCCAAATTTGCTGCAGATCACAAAGAAAACATTACAAATATGTGTAGCACTAACTTCCTATTCCATTATTCTCCTGGCTTCTCTAGAGAAACTTCTTCCCAGGATGCTATACACCACTTCTATGCACACTATTAAACTTCCACAGAATGGAAATGGACCGTGATAGTTCTCTGCATTTTTGTAAGATTTATATAGATGGCGTCATTTGGTACATATCCTTTTGCAACTTCCTTCTTTCGCGTAAAGCTGTTATCAAGATGTCTCCACATTGCTATAAGATACAGGTTCTTTATAATAGTATATGTATGTTTTTCTGTTCTTTGTATATGTCAGAATTTGTTGATTGATGTTAAGATTATTTCCAGTATTTTGCCACTGCAAACAGTGATAGAATGAATCTTCCTTTCACATATTCTTTGGGAACATATATGACAGTCTCTCTACAGGACTCTAGAACAGGAACTCCTGAAAGCTCAAGTTGGAACATCTTTACATCATTAGAAAATGTCAAACTCACCAGCTTGGTGGTTCAGGCATATAATACGAGCACTCTGGGAGTTGAGACAGGAGAATAACTTGAGCTCAGGGATTAGAGACCAGCCTGAGCAAAAACGAGACTTCATCTCTACTAAAAATAGAAAAACTAGCTAGGTGTGGTAGTGGGTGCCTATATCATTCAGGAAGCTAAAGCAAGAGAATTGCTCAAGCCCAAGAGTTTGAAGTTGCTGTGAGCTGTGACATCACAGCACTCTAGCCAAGGCAACAGAGTGAGACTTTGTCTCAAAAATAAATTAATAAATAAAAATAAAAACCAGACCTTTTAGTTCATAAAGTCACTGGGTATCTTTTGTAGATTTATTATGGAGTACATCATAATATTTTGTTATTGTAACTAGAACCGCATATGTAACTGAATTTTTTAACACACTCTTGCTAGTGTACTACAAAGATACTGATTGTTGCTTCATATCCAGTAATCTTATTAGAATGAATATTTTAAATTCTTACTAGAGTAAATATTTTAATGATTATCTAATTTTTCTGGTTAGACATTCATATTATTTTCAAAATAATAATTTCTTCTTTTTTTTATCTTATGAGTTGACTAGCAGTAAATATGGCCTAAATTTAAGGTATATTAAATTAAAAAGTAGACATATTCTGCTCTGTGAGCACAATTTATAAATGCAAAAGCACAAAGACATCAGAAGATCAAGGAAAAATAAAGATAGTTAATTTTTTTGGAAGGAAAAATTTTCCCTTTTATAAATATTTGCTATAAAGAGGTTTTCCAAAAAATATAATTACTTTGGAAGCAATATGCAGGAAATTACATACACGCCATAAATATTATAAGTAAAGAGAGATCAGTAAGAAAGTCATAAAAACATGCCAGAATATTTAAAAGAGGAATAAATCTTACCATATATGGGTATCTACTTGTGCAATGATAAAAAAGGATTTGTCAGCTAGCAATCCAAATGACTACTTCAAACAAACGGCAAGGACTGTCCTATAGAGTACATTATTATATCTCTACCGTATGCCTGTAGTGTGAAAAAGGGATCATTATACTTTCAAAAGCATTTTTGAAATGAGATTAATTTTGGCTTGATTACAAAATTAAACAGAGATAGAACCTTCAATAAAATCACTAGGCCAGCCTACCTACTCTCTTCCCAAAACCAAAGTCAGGATCTCTGTAATTAAAAACACATATAGAAAATGACTTCAAAAAGTTTCCTGTGAGAAGATGTCTCCCAAGCCTAGTGAATGAACAAGAAGAAAACAAATACAGCAGCCTGACCCAACAGAAAAGGATGTATAAGGTCAGGCAAAAATTGAGTGATACAGTGAACGGAAAATTATCAGAGAGACTAAGTGAATGAAAGACATACAAAATAAACATAAAAATGAGAACTAGTATAAAAATGAAAAATATGAAATAGAAACTCAAAAAAAGAAAATATGAACAAATACAAAGATTAATGTTCTTTAGGCGAGGACCCACTTTTCCACATTCTCACCAATGACTTTAAAATTTTGCCAGTCTGATGATATGAAACCTAAGTACCCTTTGCAGGGAGAGACAGAGAAGGTATGGTTCACAGGGTAAAAGGGGGGAAAGTACCATTAACTGAAGAATTAAAGTATGGGAAGGAGCTGATAAAAATCTGTCAAGGTAAACAGAGCTTTATTTTAGAATTAAGCAAACAGCTATGCTGAATAGAGAAAGGGGTGAGGAAAAGAAAAGAAAATGCCGAGGACAAGAAATTATAACATCAAGGGCAGGCTCCTATTCCTAAGTGTTGTACTTGTAGGAACAAAAGGAGGCCTCCATCCATTTAATTTAAAAAAGAAAAAATTAATAAAAATTAATTCACTTATTCACATTAGACCCAAGAAAAGTGGGTCTGTGGTATAAAGAATCAAGGGGGCGGGAGGTTAATTACTTTATAAGTTATAAAAGAAAATAGTAACAAGGAGGAAGAAAAAAAATATTTAATATTTACTGAGCACTTTCTATGTGCAGGGAATGTGGGAAGCGCATTGTATTATAAGAAGAAAATGACCAGCAATGTACACATAGCTCAGTAAGAACACAAAGGACAAGTACCTATAATTGCTGGACAGTTAGGAAAGCTATGGCCTGGTAGCAGAAGTTCAGGGAAGAAAAGAGTGTGTGCTATAGGGGAGAGGAGCGAATCAAATCACACTGCACGGTGGGATAACGCAGAACCACCGTTCTATCTTGGTACGAGTATGTGTACCAAGGATAGAAAGAGAACCTAATAAATGCTTTAGTTCAGTGATTACACCCCAACTCTTAAGAAAACAGAAAAGAAACAGTTCATGGTCACTGAACCAAAAGGCTCTGATCATAATTCTTAAGGATTCGTAGTTTAGAAAAAAAAAAAACACCTTACTAATACAAGTACGCAAACAAAAAAAAACTACTTCAACTTATTGAAAGAACCTCAGGCTAGACACAGTGACTCACACCTATAGTTCCAGCATTCTGGGAGGCCAAGGTGGGAGGATCACTCGAGCTCAGGAGTTCAGACCAACCTAAGCAAGAGCAAGACCCCATCTCTACTAAAAAGAGAAAAACAGCTAGGCATTAGGGCAGGTGCTGTAGTCCCAGCTACTTGGGAGGCTGAGGCAAGAGGATCACTTGAGGCCAGGAGTTTGAGATTGCTGTGAGAGGCTGCCTCCATGACACTCAAGCCTGGGCAACAGAGTTGAGACTCTTACACAAAAAAAAAAAAAAAAAAAAAAAAAAAGACGGAACCTTAGTTTATATCCAAACAACAACAAAAAATCCAAGATGCATAAACCAAAAGAAGACAGAGAAAATTTTAAAGGAGCTATTTAACAAAATTCTATTAAGAAAAATAAAACACCAGGAAATGACTTGACAGGGTGTCAAGTTTAAAAGCATCAAACCTAGGTATTAGGATGAAATAAATAATTGTACTAAAAGATGACATTCTGTGTTAAGTAGCAACAAATGAAATCAAGGCTAAAAACTGAGACATAAAAAGAGAAACGAACTAAACTGCATCACGTTGCTACTAACCAGCAAAACATTTATCGTGGGTCTACTCTATGCCAGGTATTATTCTTAGCACACAGGCGACCCTGCAGTACCATAGTGATAAAAGTCCCTGCCTGCCTTCCACCGAGGTGCAGTCTAGGGAGGGAGACAGACAACAAATAAATAAAAATAGAGTAATAAAGGCAGGAGAGAAAGCATGCCAGGAATCTCAGTTCTAAACAGTGCTCAGGGAAGACATAAACTCAACAGTGGACCAGCGGAGATAAGGCAGCCGGCAACCACAGAGTCACACAAAGACAGTAAAAGAAATGATGAGATTAATTACACTGACTTCTGCACCCTGAAAATAGGCTCAATGTTGTAGTTAATTCATTGTCCATAGTATGAATATGAAAACTGAAAAAACATTAAGTACTTTCAAAAAATTAAAATTTAATTATTTTAAAGACTTTATTTACATTATGCAATCAAAGAGTAATCTGTATAATTGTCCAGCAAAAACAAAACAAAATAACAAGTAGATGTTACACCAAACTGAAACACAAGAAGAGATTATATGAGCATCCTGGAACACTAAAAAGCAGTTTCTAAACTACACAGTTTCTAAACTAAACTTATAACTTTTAATGCAAATGATTATTCAACTCAAAACCACAGAAAAGTAGAGGAAGAGGTAAATAAAAATAAGCAAAATTTAGTTAAGCTGTAACAAAAAAAAGATAAAGTGCGTAACTAATAGAATTCTTTGAGTAAAAAAAATAAAAATTTTCTATTTCTAGAACTCACATCAAAAGAAATAAGAGAAAAGCCCAAATTGGAAATTTAAAAATATAGAGCAACTAATAAATAATTTTTAAAATATGAAAATGAATAGGTAAGCAAGGACATAGATAATTTCCTATTAAAAACACAATCACATAAGTAAAATAACAGAAAAGACCAAGGAAACTGAAGAAACAAAATATTAAAATATTCCCAAATATGGAAGATACAGAAATTTCTGGCAATTCTTTGCAACGTTAAGAAATTTTAATGCTGCTAAATTAAGAAGTGATATATGTGTTCATACAAATATAAAAAAATACACAGAACAAACTAGCAGGTTACCCAAACAATGCTAAGTTAAATCGGGTTCCAGTCTCAACATTCAAGATATCAGGGAACACTTTTCTATTTTTTGAGAATTTACTATGTTCCTATCACTGTAATAACAACTTTGCCTGTATTAATAATGTATATAAATGAAATTTTAGGCAATATTATTAAATCTGCTAATCATATATGTAAATGCAACAACAAAATCATTTGATAGACACAAATATTTAATAAAAAACTATACATGAAGTTTGATAAAAATGGATTCTATTTTTGATAAACATTTATTTTAAACATCTAAAAATGATTATTATTGAAGACTAGAAAATTCACTCTCTTGAATTAATAGAAGTATTAAGAAAAAATACACAAAATTACCATCATTTTTCTGATGTTATAGACATGATTGCAATTACAATGACCATATTATCCCCAGGGTCTAATATATTATCAGAAACCTAGATTAAGACAATTGAGAAGTACATATACTATGAATGAAAGAGTTTATATAAATTTCCAGAAAAACATTAATATGGTTCTTTTAAGTGACACCTATGGCTAACCTATGTTCTATAATGAGAATGTATCATTTTACAATATATTTTGTTACTCAAAAAACATAACAAATTGAACAAGAACAGGAAAATCCCATTATAAGATAAAATATATGACTAGAAAATGTTTCACCTAACTCCTATAAAACAAAACAATCAAAATAATTCTTTACTTGTTTATTAAAAAGAAATTTTTTAATCAACAATAATCAAAACTGGAGGCCAGGGGCAGTGGCTCTCTTGTAATCCTAGCACTCTGGGAGGCCAAGGTGCGTGGATTGCTTGAGCTCAGGAGTTCAAGGCCAGCCTGAGCAAGAGCAAGAGCAAGAGCAAGAGCCCATCTTTACTAAAAATATACTGGGAATTGTGGCTGGTGCCTGTAGCCCCAGTTACTGGAGAGGCTGAAGCAAGAGGATTGTTTGAGCCTAAGTGTTTGAGGTTGCAGTGAGCTATGATGACACCATAGTACACTATCCAGAAAATTAAAATAAAAATAAAATAAAATAAAATAATAAAATAAATCAATATTGGAGAAATTGACAGAAAATTATGTATTTTCATATCTTGCTAGCAGGCACTGTGAATTAGTATAATGCTACTGGATTTCAATTAGCTTCAAAGGCCATTAAAATGTGAAGATTCTAAGGAAAATAATCCAGAATATTAAAAATTAATCTACATAAATACAGGTGTTAACTACAGCATTATTAATAGCAGCACAAAATGGAACTAAATGTAGAAATGTAAGATGGTTAAGTATAATGTAACACCAAAGCAATTTTAAAAGAGATATACTGGCCAGGTACAGTAGCTCATACCTATAAACCTAGCAGTTTAAGAGGCCAAGGCAGGAGGATTGCTTGAGGCCAGGGATTCAAGACCAGCCTAAGCAAAAGCAAGCAAGACCACATCTCTATAAAAAAAATAGGAAAATTAGCCAGGTGTGGTGGCAGGTGCCAATAGTCCCAGCTACATAGAAGGTTGAGGCAGGAGGATGGCTTGAGCCCAGGAGCTTGAGGTCACAGTGAGCCACAATGATGCCACTACACTCAAACCTGAGGAACACAGGGAGGCCTTCTCTCAAAAAAAGTGATACATTATGTGGGGAAAATTTTGTGATATACAATGTTAAGCTTAAAAAGTAGAATATGAGGCTCGGTGCTTGTAGCTCAGAGGCTGGGGTGCCAGCCACATACACCGAAGCTGGTGGGTTCAAATCCAGCCCGGGCCTATCAAACGACAACTATAACCCAAAATTAGCCAGGCATTGTGGTGGGCGCCTGTCGTCCCAGCTACTTGGGAGGCTGAAGCAAGAGAATTGGTTAAGCCCAAGAGTTTGAGGTTGCTGTGAGCTGTGATGCCAGGGCACTCTACCAAGGGTGACACAGTGAGACTCTGTCTCAAAAAAAAAAAAAAGGTGGAATATGAATTCACATCTATTATAATCATTGCTCACACATAAATCATCTTAGAGGCATTTTAATCACAAGTAAAACAAATTTAATTTTCCAGATAGCTGCTAAAAAGAATCCCATTTCAAAAGTACAAATTTATCAAATAGATTTCAAATTTTAATTTCAGAGTACTATGTTCAAAATCACATTAAGGAAGACTCTAAAACATAGTATTTGTTATCCTAATATCTAAGTCATTCCCCCAAAATGACAGGCATACTGAAGGATATCTCAAGAATGTGGGGAGTTTTTTTAAATTTACTCCAGGAGATAAAGATTCAAGGGAGTTCAAACTGCACAGGACTGCCAGACATATCTCCTAGCAGGTGTGCAGACACTGTCCATAACCCATCCCACATCCCACCTCACAATTTTTCCCTAACAACAGATTCTCAGTTTGTTCAGGCAGGCATGGAACATACCTCAGGGTCAAAACTCTCTGTAAGTCAACTGTGGACTCTTCCACCCCTTGGCCAGTGACTGGTGTAGCACTAACTGCCTCTTCTGTTCTGATCAATGAAAAGTGTGCAGAAGCACGTCTTGGCTCTTAGGCTAAGATCAAGTGAAAAGTAAGCAGTAGTCTACAGCATGCACTTCTGAGCAAACTATAGCTTTCCTTATACAAAAGAACCATTCCAGCCCATCTTTACCCACCAGTGCCTTACTCCCGTCTCCTCTTCCTGGAACACAGCACGCCTGGAAGAACAATGGGCACCCTACAGTCACCAAGCCAGCGTGAGGGCAGACAATGGGCACCCTACAGTCACCAAGCCAGCGTGAGGGCAGACACCAGTGGAAGTAAGAAAATGAGAGCCAGGGTCCCTGTGGTATCTCTGAGCATGTGTACCAGCCGTACAGTGTTGATTTCTGAAGCTGCTTTTTATGTGAGAAAATAAGTTTCCATTTGCTTAAGCCACTAGAATAGTCTTCTAATGCTTACCGTTGACCACATTCCTAACAGATACAACACATAAATTTAGACAGGTAGTAGGTCACTACAGAAGTTTTGGGGCAGACTATGCTATTAATGATCCATTATTTCACCTCCAAGAAACACAACATCCTTTCTGATTCGGCCATGCAGGCTTCAACTTGTGCAGCCTATCAGGGTTGCTGGGAGGGCTTCATTTGTTTCTGTCTGCGCAGATTTTGCTTCTTGAGTTTTGTGTATCTCAAAACTTTCGTAATGGCTCACTGCCCGTAGCACAGTTGTTATGGTGCTGACCACCTGCACCCAGGCTGGTGGGTTCAAACCCAGCCCAAGCCTGCTAAACAACAATGACAACTGCAACAAAAAATAGCCAGGCATTGTGGCGTATGCCTATAGTCCCAGCTACTTGGGAGGCTGAGGTTGCTGTGAGCTGTGACATCACAGAACTTTACCGAGAGTGACACAGAGAAATGCCATGACTTCTGCCCACCACCCACACCACTGCTGATGAAAGTTCATTAAATGGAAGCACAGGAGTGCTTCACAGAGGCTCCTGGCTACCTCCCGTAATAGAAAACTGCCCTGAAACATGTTGAAGTTCTCCACATGACCAGTTTCCTACTATCTCCCTCCCACAAACCTATTACTCTTAATGAATCCAGAAAATTAATGGAAAAGGTAAAAACCAGGTTCATCTTTAGAAGATGTATTTTTTGTACATTAATACTTTATGTATTAATAGTCCTAAGATCACTGAGTGTCTCATTCAATGCGTGGTACCTCCTGGGTACTCGAGTAAAAGTATTCCTTTGACCACTATTTTTCAGTCTATGCCCAGATACTCATTTAACAGATATCTGTTGTTTAACAAATATCTGAGGCATCGTTCTAAGTGAAGATACTGCCCAAAATGTTTATATTTACTGGGAGAGACAGATGATAAACAAATAAACATAGGATGGTAAGAGCAACATAAAATACTTAGGCTTTGAATTTAATGAAATATTTTTTGCCTATACCACCTGGAATGCTACCAGGAATACTAGTTTACAAATCACAAGACAACTGATTTACATATCACAAATCAACACTTTTAATAATTACAATGTAGGTTGACAGTATTCATTTTCCAGAAAATTGAAATCGTTTTCCTTTCACAATTGATTTATATATTTCTAAAAAACTGAACTTGCACAAATTAGAAAATTAGCAGTTATCATCATAAACTATGCCAGAATTAATATTTTATGTTCTATTTGGCAGTCAACTTGAACCTAATGCTACTACACAGGTCTATCCCAAGAAAGTGAGTTAGTTCCTTTATGTTACACCTCAAGAGTCAACTCTCACGACTGGACCTCTTTAAACAAAGTATAAACTATAATAGGAGTCAGCCTAACTGGTTTAATTTTATTTTACTTTGTGTGTGTACTTTTATATTCAATGAAGTAGTTTTACAAGGATCCAAGTTTATTAGAACCTTAGATACATGGAATTAACCAGGAATTTAAGTATCAAGTGCCACAGAGAAGCTGGATGTTAACAATTACATGCGAGTGGCCACTATGTGCAGAGAACTACAAAAATCCTTGTTCACAAACAGTAGGAATCCTTTTTTTTTACAAAATTAGTTAAGTGGTAAGGGCTTAGTTAGGGATTAATAAAATGTCATGAAAAATTGAAATACTGAATGGAGAAAGATTTTCTATGTGTAAAACTAATGAAAGGAATCACAAAAGAAAATGTTAACCAATTTGTTTACATGAAACTTTAAAACATCTGTATATTAAGAGACAAACTACAACTAGTTTTAAAAAACTACAACAAATACAACACAGGTTGATTACACTGAATATATGCCAAGAGTTGTTATAAAGCAAGATAAAACACTAAGAATCCAAAAGAAAAATGAGAAAGGAAGTATTTGTGGGCAATTTTGCAAAAGAAAAAAATGATTAGCTGAATATTTGAAAAGAAGCTTCTATCTGATAAATACAATACGTGGTGTGCTGTGCAGATATTGGAGCTTTTACTGACTGAAGGTCTGTGGTGACTATTTACACCAAGCAAGTCTGTCAGTGCCATGTTTCCAACAGCAAGTGCTCACTGCGTTGCTGTGGCACATTTTGGTAATATTCCCAGTATTCAAACTTTTTCATTACTGTTATATATTGTAATCCATGACTAGCAATCTTTGGTGTTACCATTATAATGGTTAGGAGCAACATCAATCACATTCATGTAAGACACAAAATTAATGGATCAACGTTGTGTGTGTTCTGACTGTTCCACTGACTGCCTGTCTCTACCCCACCCCTTTCTTTGGGCCTCCTATTCACTGGGACTCAGTAACATTGAATTAGGTCAGTTAACACCCCTACAATAGTGGAAATTGAAAATGTAAGGAGGAGTTGCACATCTCTCACTTTTAAATCAAAGGTAGAAACGATTAAGCTTAGAGAGGAAGTGCCAAAAGGCCCCAAGCTAAGCCTCTTGGATGTTAGTCAGCCAGGTCTCAATGCAAAGGAAAACTTTTTGATTGTAAATTAAAAGAACTACTCCAGGGAACAGAGAGATGGCAAGAATGCTAAACAATCTCCTTGTCCAGATGGAGAAAGTTTTAGGGGTCTGGATAAAAGAAAATCTGCCACAGCATTCATTCCCTTAAGCCAAAGCCTAATACAGAGGGAGCCCCTAAGTCTCTTCCGCCCCATGAATGAGAGAAGTGAGCAAGTTGCAGAAGAAAAGTCCGAAGCCACAAGAGGTTTGTTCATAAAGCTCAAGGAAAAAAGCCGTCTCTGTAACATGACAGTGGAAGGTGGAGCCGCAGGTGCTGATGGAGCAGCTGCAGCAAGTTATCTAGAAGAAACCGCCAAGAACAGCGATGAAGGTGGCCACACGGAAACCACATTTCAGGGGAGACAAAACAGCCTTCCTCTGGAAGATGGTGCCGTCCAGGACTTTCACAGCTAGAGCGGAGAAGTCAAAGCCTGGTTTCAAAGCTCAGAGGACAGGCCGACTCTCTTGTTAGGGGCTAATGCAGCTGGTGGCTTTAAGATAAAGCCAGTATTCACTTACCACTGTGAGAATCCCAGGGCCCTCAGCCATCACGCTAATCTACTCTACCTGTGCTACAGCAACAGAACAACAAAGCCCAGATCTGTTTACAGCAGGGATTACTAAATATTTTAAGCAGATAAGGGGAACAAGAAGGAAATATTCAAAACTCACCAAAAACAACCTTAAAAGAATAAAATCAGAGGATGTTGTAATTTGTGAACTGTTATCTTTTTCTTATCAATATAAAGATGAACAAAGAAAAGTCCTCCCTGGCTCTTTATAAAGAAGGTCACCCGTGGGCAGTTTTACTGAAGAATGCCCACACGTGAGGTTTCACAGTGGGGGAGGACTGACGGGAAGCTAAAGACTTAAAGCAACCAAAAAAGACCATCTTTTCTCACCAGCCCACATCAGAAAAGCAGATACATTTTTAAACTTTCTTTTTCCTAATCTTTATATGTTTTTTAAGTCTTTGTTGTTTGAATTACACAGTTTTCTTTAAGGTCGGCCACTTTTAAATTCAATATCAGGCCTTCATGAATGCCAAGAAAACAGGACCTTTTAAAAAGAATCGAGGCATCTAAACTTCCTGAAATGAATGTTCAAAGGTTTGAAGACAAGGCTGGATTGATAATTAATATTGAGATATTAATCTGTTTCTCCAAACTACTTTTGCCAAACAAAAATAACATTAGTACATATTTCTATTAAGTAGAATAAGCCACAGTCCATAACATTAGGGAAGAAAAATTGTTTCTCCAATTGTTAGTACATTTGAAGAGACTGAATAGAATATTCCATCTAGATAGGCCAGAGCTCAAAGTCTATAATTGGAGGAGGCTATGAATTTCAAACAAAAACTCTACCCTAAAAATATTAAAAAGACAAGCAGAGCCATCTTTTGCATTTTTTGATTGATGTTAAAGGCATGTACATCTGATAACCACCAACATTTCCACTAGGAACTAAGGAGATTAGATGCTCAAATTCTTTAATTAATACGACTGTCTCATAACTTTACCAACACTTTTGTGCTAAGGTCTCAGTTTAAGAAAGCTGATAAGTATTGTATTTACTTAATGAATCAAACAGTTCTCCTTTAAAAACTAGTCTTACAGACATTTAGCTATTTGGTATTTATATATAAAAAAAATTATATGGCCCAGCACCTATAGCTCAGAGGCTAGGGCACCAGCCACATACACCGGAGCTGGCGGGTTCGAATCCAGCCCAGGCCTGCCAAACAACAATGACAACTACAACCAAAAAAACAGCCAGGCATTGTGGCAGGCACCTATAGTCCCGGCTACTTGGGAGACTGAGGCAAGAGAATGGCTTAAGCCCAAGAGTTTGAGGTTGCTTTGAGCTGTAATGCCATAGCACTCTACCCAGGGCGACATAGTACGACTCTGTCTCAAACAAATGAACAAAAATTATATGACACAGGGGAGCCCCAAGCAATGCAATGTGATCTCGGAAGCCCGCAGATCTGTAGAGTAGAGGTGGACCAAGGTAAAAGGCTCTTCCCTACAGATTTATGGTATATTTTTCCTCATCACAGAATATTAATTCATGGATCTGCTCAAATTATACTGTTAGCATTTTCCAGGGGGGAAAAAAAAAAAGGAAAGAAAAGAAGGAAACACTCTGAGAAACACCCCATTCCCATCCTTAGGCCCAATTTAAACATTCAGACTAATACCCCATTTGGCTCGCTGAGGGGTAAGGGGGAACAGAAGAGATGCAAATGTGTTTTTCCCCTCTTCTCTCATTACTGTTTTTAACTAACATGTCTCAAAGTGTTTAGCTCCATGGTGATGGGAGCAGGCGAAAAATATAGAAACACTGAAAGAACAAATTCCCTTGGCATATTTTAGGGTTTCTCACGAAAAGCTTACCATGGAATTATAGAAACATACAAGTTGAAAATAGATTCTTATAACTGAGTACTGGTGTAAAATGAACAATCTCCCTTATAAAAGCTTTTTAAAATCTGCTACATTATCCCCACCAGGAAAAAAAAAAAAAATCACTTGAGTTTTTAAAAATTATTATTTCCCAATGTAAAGAAAATAGCAGAAAACATATTCATTGGTTAGAATGAATTCAAGGCTGAGCGCAGTCACTCCCGCCTATAACCCCAGCAGTCTGGGAGGCCGAGGCGAGAGGATCCCTTTAAGAGCAAGAGTGATGACACCATCACACTCTACCCAGAGCAACAGAGGGAGACATTGTCTCCCAAAAAAAAAAAAAAAAAAAAAGCCCTTTGTTAACAACAAAATTCTGATAAGTAACCCCCCCCCCCAGTACAAAAAGGGAGCAGAAGGATTGGCCCGGGTCAGTGTGCGCCCCGGTCAAGCCGACG
>CAUYPK010054938.1:0-14973 GCA_963574355.1 Loris lydekkerianus
TTGATTTGCATTTCTCTGATGATTAAAGATGATGAGCTTTTTTTCATGTGTTTGTAGATTTTGCATCTGTCTTCTTCAGAGAAGTTTCTCTTTAAGTCCCTTGCCCACCCTGAAATGGGGTCACGTGTTCTTTTCTTGCTAATAAATTTGAGTTCTCTGTGGATTCTGGTTATTAAACCTTTGTCAGAGACCTAACCTGCAAATATCTTCTCCCATTCTGAGGGATGTCTGCTTGCTTTACTTACTGTGTTCTTGGCTATGCAGAAGCTTTTTAGTTTGATCAGGTCCCAATTAGTGTATTTTTGATACTGCTTCAGTTGCCTGGGGAGTCCTCCTCATAAAATATTCACCCAGGCCGATTTCTTCAAAGTATTTGAAGAAATACTTTCTTCAAGTATTTTTATAGTTTCATGTCTTAGGTTTAAATCTTTTATCCAGTGAGAATCTATCTTAGTTAATGGTGAAAGGTGTGGGTCTAGTTTCATTCTTCTACAGGTTGCCAACCAGTTTACCCAGCACCATTTGTTGAATAGGCCTGTCAGCTCAGGGGTATGTGGCTGGCACCCTAGCCACTGAGCTGTAGGTGCTGAGCCGGGAGTTGGCTAGTCACCTCTCTGCCTGGCAGGTACCCTGGCTTGTTTGCCACGTGATTGATGCCTTCCACTATGGGATGACCCTCCCCAGATGTAGGTGCCATGCTTTTGGACTGTCTAGCCTCCAGAACTGTAAGCCAAATAAATGTTGTTCTTTGTAAATTACCTAGTCTGTGGTGTTCTAACAACAGAAAATAGACAAAGAGAAAAATGGACCCAAGAAGGGGAAGGAAGACATTGTAATAACAAATACTCTTTTTGTTTTTGAGACAGTCTCAGTCTATTGTCAAACTACAGTGCCATGATGGCTCCCTTGCTGCCTCTTTCGCTCTCTCTTTCCTTTTTTGTTGTTAACGAAGTTCTTTATCGCTAAACAGAATGTATTTTCAGATTGCAACACAGTATTTATAGATCACGAAATACAAAAGATCATTTATATGATTAACATTTAGAAAACACTGTCTTGAATATTACAGTTTGATGAATTTTTTCACTTTTTTTAAATTTCAAGTTATTACAGGAGTACAAATTTTTTGGTGACGTGAGTTGCTCTTACAATGCTTGAAACATGGTTATAGGTATGCCCATCATTCCCTCGCCTTTCTGTCCCTCCATTGTACTCATCTAGTTAAATTCCGTCCTTCCCTTAAAGTTGTGACTGCCACCTGGGAGCAGGATGTAGGTCGAGCAACCCCTCTGCATTTTCCTTATCAGT
The DNA here is from genome assembly GCA_963574355.1 of Loris lydekkerianus. Classification (NCBI taxonomy): domain Eukaryota; kingdom Metazoa; phylum Chordata; class Mammalia; order Primates; family Lorisidae; genus Loris; species Loris lydekkerianus. The sequence continues at coordinate 1,309 of CAUYPK010054938.1, forward strand.
TCACTCTTTTTCTTCCTGGGAGGGCTATCTCACACCTTCTGCTCGCTCCATAAAATTACCCCACTCCTCTTCTCCTCACCTTCTAACTCTTGGCTTGGTTACCTTATCTCTTACTTTACTGAGAAGATAGAAGCAACCAGCAGAGAACTACCCTTCCGTCACCAAATCTACTAAGTTACTTCTGTCTCTGGCCAGCCCCTCCTCCTCTTTCCCTACTCACTAGATTGCGTCCCCTGTCCATTACACAGTCTGCTCTTGCAGTTGGGGCATCTCTCTCCCGTGTTATCACCCTCTTCCACTGTAGAGCATCCTCGCTTCCAGCGTACAACACATTCAAGTTGGTTCCCAGATTAAATTTATCTTCTGTGGTCCACGTGGTCTTTCTCTGCTCTACTTTGTAGCTACCTCCTAATACTTATTTTACTCTTTATAGTAAAAATCATCAGAAAAGTTGACCATGCCCACTTTTTTCATTTCCTCATCTCCCATTCCCTTTTGAACCACTCCAATTAAAATTTATTCCCCCTACCTTGCTGAAACTACTCTTGTTAAAGTCAAATTGTTCCCTAACATATTATTCTCATTGGATTGGAACAAATTCACATTTTTAGAACAAGCATTATAACAAAACTGATTACAAAAAGGAAGCCAGTAATTATTAGATGAATGAATGTACTTTGATGGAGTACATTCCATCATGGAGGATATATATTTTTTGCTATTGCATTATTGAGTGTGGGGACGTTAGCTACCTTTTCCCAACATTTGGGGAGTAATGCAACACACAGAAGACCATATTATCATATGCATAGGGTATCAAGAAGAATCAAGCAGATTAACAGACTGTTAACACCTTGAAGTCCCCGTGTGTTCCTCCTTAATGTACCTTCCTCCCTCTGTCAGAAGTAACCACTCTCCTGATTTTCTGTGTATTATTCCTTTCCTTTTAATTATAATTTTGCCACATACTATATGTGCTCCAACATATTGTTAGGTTTTTGCATGTTTTTATATAAATGCATTAATACTTATTTTTCAGAGATGTGTTTTTCACTGAACAGTAGGTTTATGAAATTTATGAGAGTACATGAAGAAATAGTTTATTTACTTTAACTGGCAAGTAGTATTATAGTATATGGCCATAATATATGTATTTATCTCTAAAATAAAAATGTTCACCTTCAGTATTTTAAAGTGTTACACACATACAGAAAAATATACAAATCCCAGCTGTTTAGGTCAGTGAATTACACCAAAGTGAAAATTACATGCTAGTTCAAGAGATCGTACATAACCATCACCCAGAAGCCACCTTTGAGCTCCTTTCTTCTCCCCAAAGGTAACCACAATCCTCACTTCTAATAAATAGACTACTTTCACCTGTTTTTTTAGACAGAGTGTTACTATGTTGCCCTCAGTAGAGTGCCGTGACCTTACAGGACTCACAGCAACCTCCAGCTCTTGGGCTTTGGTGATTCTCCTGCCTCAGCCTCCCGAGCAGCTGGGACTACAGGCGCCTGCCACAATGCCTGGCTATTTTTTTGTTGCAGTTTAGCTGGGGCTGGGTTTGAACCTGCCACCCTCGGTATATGGGGCCCGTGCCCTACTCACTGAGCCACAGGCACTGCCCTTGTTGTGTTTTTTTTTTTTTTTTAGACAGAGTGTTACTATGTTGCCCTCGGTAGAAAGCTATGGTGTCACAGCTCACAGCAATCTCTAACTCTTGCCTCAGCCTCCCAAGTAGCTGGGACTACAGGCGCTCACCTCAATGCCTGGCTATTTTTTTTTGTTGTTGTTGTTCAGCAGGCCTGGGCCAGGTTTGAACCCGCCTGCCCTGGTGTATGTGGCTGGTGCCCCTGAGCTACAGGCGCTGAGCCAGTTTTGCCTGTTTTTGAACTGGTATTAATGAAGTTATACAGCATATATTCTTTGGAGTTTGGCTTCTTTCTCTCAACATTATATGTGTAAGATTTACCCCCCGCTTCATGTAGCTGTAGTTTGTTCATTTTCATCACTGTAGATAATGTTCTCATGTATAATATGCCACAATTTACTTACTCTTTTTATAGTTGATGAATGTGTGGATTGTTTCCAGTGTGGGGCTATTACAAACAATGCTGCTGTGAAAGAATATTCTTATATACGTACACACGCCTGGATTTTTCTTGTGTATATGTCTAAGAGTGGACTCGCTTGGTCGTAGGACAGATCAGCCACACCTTATTTAACCTTTCCCCTTTTGATGGGTGATTGTTGTGCTTGTGTGGCCATTTCTGTAGATACAAAACTGACTACAGTAGACATTCAGTAGAATAAATACATAGATGGCTCGGTGCCAGTAGCACAGTGGTTATGGTGCCAGCCACATGCACCAAAGGTGGTGGGTTCAAACCCGGCCCGGGCCAGCTAAACAACTGCAACAAAAAAATAGTTGGGCGGTGTGGTGGGCACCTGTAGTCCCAGCTACTTGGGAGGCTGAGGCAAGAGAACCACTTAAGCCCAAGAGTGTGAGGTTGCTGTGAGCTATGACGCCAGGGCACTCTACCGAGGGTGACATAGTGAGACTCTTGTCTCAAAAAAAAAAAAAAAGAATAAATACATAGAAATGTAATGGCTGAGTCAGTGAGTCAGTGGACGTGTGTATCTTCAACTTGATTAGGTAATGTAAAATTGCTTCCCAGAATAGTTCATGCCGGTTTACACTTGTACCAACAGTGTATGTTCCTTACTATACATTCTTGCCAAGTGTTGTTATCTCACTTTACGTTTTTGCCAAGGTGGAAGATGTATCATGGTTTATTGTGACTTTAATTTGCATGTCCCTGATTACTAATGAGATTAAATAAATTTTGGTTTATGGGTCATTTTGAGTTTTTAAATTTTAACTTTTTCTTCTTACGCTTTAGTGTGGAGATGTACTTTCCTCAAAATGACTCTTGGATTGGTTTGGCACCCCTAAACATTCCTCGCTATGAATTTGGAATATGTGTTTTAGACCAAAAAGTATATGTTATAGGTGGTATTGAAACTAATGTGCGTCCTGGGGTCACTATCAGAAAACACGAAAATTCAGTGGAATGCTGGAATCCGGATACAAATACCTGGACTTCGCTAGAGAGAATGAATGAGAGCCGAAGTACCCTTGGAATAGCAGTACTTGCAGGAGAGCTTTATGCTTTAGGCGGCTACGATGGACAGTCTTACTTACAATCTGTAGAGAAGTATATTCCCAAAATAAGAAAATGGCAGCCTGTGGCACCCATGACTACCACAAGAAGTTGTTTTGCCGCAGCTGTACTGGATGGAATGATATATGCCATTGGCGGATATGGTCCTGCCCACATGAACAGGTATCTAAATTAATAATCAATTGTGTATTTTGTTGCATTGATTAATAGAATAAAGAAATGGGAATTTAATTCCTCTATGTCTATACAATCTTATAATGAATCATAAACTAAAAGCATTATTTAAAAATAATTTTTGCTCTTTTTTTTTTTTTTTTTTTAGATATGGGGTCTTACTATGTTGCCCAGGTTGGTCTCATACTCCTGGCCTGAAGCCAGGGATTACAGGCATGAAGCCTCTGAGCTCAGTCTATTTTCTTATTCTGTAATCACACATATATATGAGTTGTGGTGGATTCTGAATTTGAGATTTCTATATTCTGTAGTATTCTCTGAATGGAGAAATATATAGTATATGGGAAAACAAAAGTATAAAGTTAGTGCTTATATGGAAAATTAGTTGTAATTTTAAACTTTTATTGAAAATTAATGTTCTAGGTCAGGCACAGTGGCACACACCTATAATCCTATCACTTTGGGAAGCCAAGGCAAGTGGATTGCTTGAGTTCAGGAGTTTGAGACCAGCTTGAAGAAGAGTGAGACTCTGTCTCTACTAAAACTAGAAAAACCATATGGGCGTTGTGGCAGGTGCCTTGGGAGGCTGAGGCAAAAGAATTCCTTAAGCCCATGAGTTTGAGGTTGCTGTGAGCTGTGACACCAGGGTACTCTACTGAGGGTGACATAGTGAGGCTCTGTCCCCCAAAAAAACAAAATTTGTAAGATAAAATGTTAAGTTTTTTAATTGTGAGATAATGCTCTTGAAGTTTAAGGTCTTGCTTCAATGATTTTAGTCTAATGTTTATTTATTTATTTATTTAATTTTTTTTTTTTTTGAGACAGTCTCACTTTGTTGCCCTCAGTGGAGTGCTTTGGTGTCACAGCTCACAGCAATCTCAAACTCTTGGGCTTAAGTGATTCTCTTGCCTCAGCCTTCCAAATAGCTGGGACTACAGGCGCCCACCACAATGCCTGGCTATTTTTTGTTTTAGTTGTCATTGTTGTTTAGCTGGCCTGGGCTGGGTTCAAACACGCCACCCTCAGTGTATGTGGCTGGCGCCATAACCATTGTGCTACAGGCGCTGAGCTAGTTCTAATGGTTTTTATTACAATGTTTTAATATGTATGATGAACTCGAGAATGATATTACCACCTCTCAAATGCTTAAGGTTTTTCAGCCAGGTAAGTCAGGACCAGAATGAGTTCAACAAGATTACCTGTGTGCCTTTGTGCCCTCCTTGTGGCAAAAACATAGGCTTAAAGAGCTTCTGGAATTTTTTTTTTTTTTTTTTTTTTTTTTTTTAGAAAGAGTCTCAAGCTGTCACCCTGGGTAGAGGGCCGTGGTGTCATAGCTCATAGCAACCTCAAACTCTTAGGCTTAAGCGATTCTCTTGCCTCAGTCTCTTAAGTAGCTGGGAAATAGGCACCCACCACAACGCCTGGCTATTTTTCGGTTGTAGTTGTCATTGTTTTTTGGCAGGTCCAGGCTCGGTTTGAACCTGCCAGCTCCAATGTATGTTGCTGGTGCCCTAGCCGCTTGAGCTACAGGTGCCAAATCAAGCTTCTGGAATTTTTTAGGGAAGCTTTTTTGGAAATCATGATTTGCTTTCGATTTCCTTAATGCAACTTGGAAATGAAAATTCTCTGGAATCCAGTTTTGACTTAAATTCCTGAATTCTCCTACATTATTCTGAGATTACTATGATTAGCCAGTTTGTATTATAAAATCTATAGTGATTGATTGTTTTGCAGTAAGCCATAAGAGATCCAGTGTGAGGAAAAAAAGTGTTGCTTTTCTTTCTCTTGTCTTTTTCTTAGCTGTGTAGGAGATCTTAATATCCTTAAAAAAATCTGTTCTCAGGGTGGTGCCTGTGGTTCAAAAGGGTAGGGCCCCAGTCTCATATGCCAGAGGTGGCAGGTTCAAACCCAGCCCCGGCCAAAAACCACACACACACACACAAAAAAAATCTGTTCTCAATTTGTGATTTCTAAAGTACTTTCCCATGCACACTCATTCGACTTTAATCTTATTTGGGTCCTTAGAAGTTGCACTGCCCTTATTTTTATAGGTGAGAGGAAATGACTTATTCAGAAGTGCCTGAATCCAAAATAGTAGAGCTAGGGTTCATTTAGCTCTAAGAATTTGTGTTAGCAGCTGGGCCCCTTGTAGCTCGGCAGCTGGGGTGCCATCCACATGCGCAGGAGCTGGCGGGTGGAGCCCAGCCCCGGCCTGCCAAACAACAATGACAACTACAACCAAAAAATACAGCCGGGATTGTGGTAGGTGCCCGTAGTCCCAGCTACTTGGGAGGTTGAGGCAGGAGAATTGCTTAAGCCCAAGAGTTTGAGGTTGCTATGAGCTGTGATGCTACAACACTCTACCAAGGGTGACATAGTGAGACTGTCTCAAAAAAAAAAATAAAGAAGAATTTGTGTTAGTACCTGAACCCAGGTCTTCTGACTCTAAGTTCTATCCTTTTAATATTCTCTGATGTTTACCCAGTATAATGAATGTTCACAGGTAAGCTTTTATCCCTGTATCTTGTCAGCAAAATCTAAACATTGTGGACAAACTACTCTTTGTTTTATGTCTGTCTGTTTATTTGAACTTTTAAAATTATGGTAAGTTTTATAGTTTTGCTTTGGCAAGAAGAGTGACACAAAGGATCCGTAAGTTAATTATTTCTTTTGTGAACATTTTCAGTGTGGAGCGTTATGATCCAAGTAAGGACTCCTGGGAGATGGTTGCATCCATGGCAGATAAAAGGATTCACTTCGGTGTGGGAGTCATGCTAGGCTTCATTTTTGTGGTGGGTGGTCATAATGGTGTCTCTCACTTGTCAAGCATTGAAAGATATGACCCTCATCAAAATCAGTGGACTGTGTGTCGGCCAATGAAAGAACCCAGAACAGGTAATAATATTTTTCTACTTTTTAAACATGGAGGGCAGTGTTTTCTATAGTGATGTTCTTGGGATAATAGTTCTGTGGAATATAAAAATAACAACGGATTACTTGTCCAGAAAAAAATCTTTTTTTGAAATAAACTTGGCTGAGGCAAGAGAATCACTTAAACCCAAGAGTTTGAAGTTGCTGTGTGCTGTGACGCCATGGCACTCCACCGAGGGTGACATAGATTTTGTCTTGAGGGTGCCTGTAGTCCCAGCTATTTGGAAGGCTGAAGCAAGAGAATTGCTTAAGCTCAAGAGTTTGACGTTGCTATGAGCTGTGATGTCACAGCACTCTACTGATGGTGACAAAGTGAGACTCTGTCTCAAAAAAAGAAATAAATATTAGACCAAAATCTTTGAAGCAAGACCTTAAACTTAAGAGCATTATCTCAAAATTAAAAGACTTAACATTTTTTCTTACAGATTTTGTTTGCAAGATACAACAAAACTCCAGTTTGAGCATCCCAAATCTGAAATTTGAGATGCTCCATTGAGCATTTCCTTTGTATAGCACATGGTACCTAAAAAGTTTAGGATTTTGGAACATTTCAGATTTTAGATTTTTTGATTTGGGCTGCTCAATCTATTTTTATGATTAAAGAAACTCTTGAAGTATAAACATGCAAGGGAAACTGAAAGGAAAAACTGGACCTAGCTATTTTAGTTAGTTTCTTTGGTATCCTTGAGAGGGAAAGCCATACAAACAATGAGAACTTAAAAATTGGGGGTAGTAGGACTGGGCCCAGGGCTCATGCCCGTAAACGTAGTACTCTGTGAGGCGAGGTGGATCGATTGCTTGAGTTCAGAAGTTTAAGACCAGCCTAAGCAAGAGCGAAACCCTGTCTCTAAAAATAGCTGGGCATTGTGGCAGGTTCCTGTAGTCCCAAATAGTCGGGAGGCTGAGGCAAGAGGATTGCTTGAGCCCAAGAGACTGAGGTTGCTGTGAGCCATGACACCATGGCACTCTGGTGACAAAGTAAGACTCTGTCTCTTAAAAAAAAAAAAAAAAATTGGAGGTAGACTGTTTTTAAAACTGTTGTATGTTCATATTTAAAGTAGAATTTTTAAAGCATAGATTATATTGTTATGCATATTTTAATGTATTTGAAAACGTAATAAAATTAATTATTTCTAATAAAATAAATGTATATAAAGTGATAAGAAAGCATGTAGAAAGATATACTACATCCTTTTTATTTATTTATTTATTTTTTTCTTGAGATAGTCCCACTATGTCACCCTTGGTAAAGTACCAAAACTGCAAAAAAAAAAAAAAAAGAGAGAGAGAGAGATTAACAGCAATGATTAATAATAAAATAGAGCAATTATAAAAATATGTTGTAATAAAAATCACGTGAATGTGATCTCTTTCTCACAATATCGTATTATATAATACTCACTTATTTTCGAACAGTGGTTGACCTCAGGTAACTGAAACCATGAAAAGCAAAATTTCAGATAAGGGGGGATTGCTGTATGTGCTTCTAGATTGCTTATTTTAAGAAAACTTAAAATGCAAATTTGTTTATTTTTTGTGAGCTTCCTGGTTCACATGTTTCTTTTTTTTCTGACCTGTCCTAGGAGTTGGTGCTGCAGTAATTGATAACTACCTTTATGTAGTTGGTGGGCACTCAGGGTCTTCCTATTTGAATACAGTGCAGAAATATGACCCTATCTCAGACACATGGCTGGATTCAGCAGGCATGATATACTGTCGCTGCAACTTTGGATTAACTGCACTCTGACAAGTGGAACTCCTGGAAATAGTGTGGTAGTGAAACTTGTGCCGCATGAAAGGATGCCCAGTTTTGTGAAATCCACAAGCTGCATTGCTTGCTTTTTAACTTGAAGTGGCATGAAGACTCAAAGTTTTGTTGGTACTTTGAATTGACAAATAGTTTTGGTTGCTCTTGATTATATAGTAAATCAATAATAAAAAAAAAAAAAAAAAAAAGGAAAAGGAAAAGACCTTACCAATAGAATTGTGCACTTTTTCCTCTAAGACTGGCATAGACTAGTTTTATGTTCTTAAGTATAGAAAACCTTGCTGCTTTTTAAAAAAAGTTCAGCTCTCCTTCCTTCCTTCCTTGATATGCACTATGATTTATTAGGATGAAAGATGTTTCAGATGCTAGAGAGTACTGAATGACTGGACAGAGAGCCGAAAAAGCTGGTTGGATGTAAATTTATATGGTCACTTTTTTTATTTGTCTTAAAACAAACAAAGGGCTGCTTTTTTCTGGTACTTTTAAGGGTTGTAAATATGCCATAGTGATTCATCTGAATACTCTTCCTGGGAAATGACTTTAGGGCTGGGATGTAACAAGTGTTAAGACAGTTGCTTTTACTATCATGATATTTGGGGCCCTGTTTTAAGAAAAGTCAGATTTTTACTGTCCATGCCTTTTGTAATGGGCAGATTAATGCTGGATGAAGTATTTACCCATCTGTGGTGTACTAAGCATGGATGGAAAGAGTTAACCATGTCATTTGTTTAACTTTTACATTAATTACACGGCAGGCTTCCCAAGGTGGATGTAAATATTTGAGAAGTATTTAGCACAATTCTTAGTGCATATTAATTTTTCATCTATCTTTATAATTTCAGCTTTCAAGGATCTTTGCTTTTTTTTTTTCTTTGAAGTGTTCAGATATTACAATGGTGCTAACTGTAGGATCCATAACAAGGCTATAACCAATGTTCTTTGGGATGCTCAGTATGAGATGTGCATGACATGTGTTGATAGTCTTTTTCATTTTTACTGGCTTGATTCACTTGTGCTTATTAAAAATGTTAGCATTTGCACTAATATTAACATCCAGAAATTATCAAAATGGCCTATGTTTTGCTTTCCATAGTTCCTGAATAGTGGTTTAAAGAAAAATACATTTCTGATCTTTTTTTGTGCTACATATTACATGTCCTTTTTAAAAGCAGAAATATATGCATTAAATATGAAGCACTAGGCAGTTACGCCTTACTTTGTACATTTCTTAGGTAACTGAGTATTTGTTATTGAGGAAAACTGGAACTCGATGTTTACTTGAGTAGTGGTTCCAAATTCAGTTCTACTTTGATTAAAGAAATGATCTTTTAAAGCAGAATTGTTGGCTGTAGCCAGTGGTAGCTTATTTAAAAGAAGTGGTTAACTTATTTTATTTTAGCATGTTTTAGTGTCTGTCAGTCTTAAACACATTAACTTGCATTTTGTTACGATGCTGGTACTTGTATTTTTGGTACTATAGTTATTTTTGTTTTCTTTTCCTTGATTTTTTTTTAACCTGCCCACTACTTCTCTATTAAAGTCTCTGGAAACCAGTGTATATTTTTTTCTTAAAAACATTCATACTTCATTCTTAAGTGCCATAATGTGCTAGACTATTGATCTTTTGGAAGCCATTTGTAATTATAAAACATGGGTTCATTTGTTAGCATATATGTTATTTCTTGAAAAATGTAGCCAGGCAATTTGCAGTTTTCCTTGTTCTTCCATAAACTGCCAGTTGTAGATTTGAATATATACTACAGAACTGTGTCAAATTGTCTTTAATCATAGAAGTAGTATCATGCTTTATGAATTTTTGCACAGATTATAAAACCTTGCAAGTGATTTTTAGTCTCTTTTAATTTAGAACTCAGCAGGAGCTATTATTAAAATCTACAGTCTGATGATTTTCTGTGTTGCTTGTTTAAATAACATAATGATATATAGCAATAACTTTTTCATTGATTTGAATGAATCTATTGCATAGAAACAAGGTGCACTATTGTGGTTGGCCTAGACTTTATTTAAGGAAAAGCAGTTTAAAATAGATTTCATCAGATACTGAATTTTAATCTCTTAACTCAGTTTTCTTTGTTCATATTTAACCAAATTATAGAATATATTCTATTTTTAATCCCTTCCTCTCAGAAGATGATGGAATTTGAAAGACTATAGAAAATTATTTTAATTGTAAACACATCTATACTATACATTTTATTTTAACAATGTTTACTCATGTATCAACTCTTAATATCAATTAGTATAAAATATCATTTAGCAAATTAGATCAAAAGCATATAATGATCATTGTCTTTGACAAAATTCTAAATTTCATCTTGGTAAAGACTAGACATGAAACATCTTGGGTAATAGTAAGAGCCATATACTGATGAACAAACTTATGAAACTATGATGGGAAGAGAAAAAATATTCAAAACCTAGAAATAAATTTATTTTAGTATTGCTAAACCTGGACTGTTCATAGCAACCAGAGCTATAATAATCTGACCTGACAACTGATAAGTTTACTATATAGCCTTTTGTTACAAATCTGTGAAAGGTTCCAATATGAATACTCATCTGAAATTTTGAATTTACAGCCACATCCTTTTTTTTTTTTTTTTTTTTTGAGACAGAGTATTACTATGTCAACCTCGGTAGCATGCTGTGGCGTCACAGCTCACAGCAACCTCAAACTCTTAGGCTTAAGCGATTCTCTTGCCTCAACCTCCCAAGGAGCTGGAACTACAGGTGCCTGCCACAATGCCTGGCTATTTTTTTTGGTTGCAGTTGTCATAGTTGTTTAGCAGGCACGGGCTGGGCTTAAACCCGCCAGCCTTGGTCTGTGTGGCTGGCACCCTACTTACTGAACTACAGGAGCCGAGCCAAAAGCCACATATTTCTTATGTTAAAAAGGATTAACATGTTTGGTTATATAAATCCCCAGGATTAAGGGCATTAGAAATATATATATTCAGGCAAGGAGGGAAAAGATATTTAAGATTACCCAGAAATATTTAGGGAAAGAGCAGCATTGGGAAATAAAAACTAATTAGTTGTAAAATAATTGTCTTCTATAATTATGTTATGAAGACTTTATCTTTTAGGATTCCTTAGCTATTTAATATTTGTTGAATGCCATTATAGAACTTAGTGATTTTTTTTTTTTTTTTTTTTTGAGACAGAGTCTCAAACTATCACCCTGGGTAGAGTGCCATAGCGTCACAGCTCACAGCAACCTCCAGCTCTTGAGCTCAAGCGATCCTTTTGCCTCAGTTTTTCCATTTTTAGTAGAGGGGGGGTCTCTCTCTTGCTCAGGCTGGTCTCGAACCTGCGAGCTCAAGTAATCCACCCGCCTTGGCCTCCCAGAGTGTTAGGATTACTCGTGTGAGCCACCGCGCCCAGCCAGCTTAGTGATTTTTAATGTAGCCCCAAGGATATTTACAAATTCCATATGTTAAAATGCTGTTTAAAATATGAGTGAGTAATAAATAATAGGAAGTGGTATCAAGTGATAGGAAAGTAGCATTATGTTTTGAAAGTTCATTTTGAGAGTTTATACATACAGAGGGTCTACTGTATGTCTAAGACATTCTGTTACAGGCTGTGGGAGCTAGAAAGGTAAGACATACTCTCCCTCAAAAAGAGTAAAACACAGTGGGAGATTTGTAACCTAATAGCAATTAAAATAAAATATGAATCTAATTCCTTATCCCCAACGTCATAAGAAGTGATTAGAAACCTAGTGTATGTATAAATAGTTCTTTAGTATCCGATTAGGTTTTATTAACATGAAAAAGAAGTACAAAAAACCTAATGTGTATAGAACTCCAAACTTCCTGGAATTGGATAATGTATTTTCTAATAGAAAAACATATAGAAAAAAATTTTAAACATATTTCCTGTAGTGTCAAGGCTATGGCTGACATTGAGGGAAATAGCTGTACATGTAATGCTGTTTATTTTCAGTTTTGATGGTGGATTCCTGGTATTGTCACCTAAGTGCTCATTTTCAGGAAAATCTGATTCTACAATAAACTTACTGCTTAAACTTCAATAAACTTGTGATAACCTCTTAACCTCTATAGTCTGAAAGTTAAGAAATTTTGAGATGTCACATGTCAAGTTAACATCCAGTTCTACTTCTTAACCTTTTTTTTTCCTTTGTAAACAGCACTTTAATTAGACATGATTTCATTAGATAACAGTTATTCTGTGGCTGGTATGTGTTGGATTTTCAGTTATAGTACACTGATTCAGTATTGATAAACATTTGAAAGAGTAGGAATATAATACATTTTAAATACAATAGGTTTACAAATTTTCTTACTGGTGTAAATATGGAGTCAAAAATCCAGTTTACATCTCTGCAGAGAGAAAAATTGTTATCCATATGTCTTTTATATTATGCATATTTAACTAGGGGTAATTTATTGTTAATTTTGTCCAAGTTATGTGTAAGTCCCATTTATTTCAAAATACTAAGCAAAAAGTTCCAAGTTTGCCTTAAAATACAAGTGAAATTAAAGAACTGGATGATAATGCCTATATTTTTGCCTTATGAATTGCGCTGTATAATTAACCAGCAATGGTTTTGGTTTTAACAGGATTCTGAAATTTTGTAGATTTGTATTAGAGAGTACTAATATTTGTACTCTCTTGCAAAGAATGTGATCTAGTTGTGGAATAAGTTAATGTTTAAATGTTTTTGTATGTGTATTTTACCTCTAAATATGTATCTTTTTAGCATCAGGGTTTTATTTTATTTTTGTTTACATAGTAAAGTGGCACTTGTATTCTTGTTTAATTTTAAAAGTTCTTTGTGTATATTATTGTGCTAATGCTCTGTAATGATTATGATCAAATTTCATTTCATGTAAAATGTTTAAAATAAAATTGAAAAACATAGCTTTGTGGAAGTCAATTTGATAACTGATGTGAAATGAACCAAGTTAACTTTGTCATGTTCACCTTTTAGGGTTTTTCTGGTAGATAGGCAGTGGCCTCAAAAGTTGAGGTAGATGTGGCACAGCCTCCTTCTTTACATCCTCATTACTAGGTTATAATAAAAATCTGTCTTAGATCAAATTCTGCCACACATTCACACGTTTACCAAAGGAACATTAGCAAAATAGACAAAGAAGAGTTCAGTCCACAAGCCCAAGGCAGTCCCAGCTTTCTGTAGATTGTCTAACCAGCAGTGGAAGAAAGGTTTGCTTAAGGCCAACGAGACAGTATTTCAGAGGATCCCAGTACTTTACCAGTCAGCATCAGGTAACCTGCAACGCTAAAGAACAGACTGTAAAGGGGAAGTCCAGACACAGGTGCTGCCATCTTTAAAGAAGCTGTAAATTATCAGCCTGAATGGATTCAATCTTTAATTTTACTATTAAGAGAGACTTTCTGACATAATGTTAGTCAAAAAGCCACTTTACTGATAAATGCTCCTGACATTTAATATGCTAATTAGCAAAACATTGGGCATTGATCAGATTATAGATAACAGAAGTAGTTGCAGAAGACTTAAGCCTGCGTTTCCTCGTTAGAATACCAGCTAACCACCCCAACTGCATTCTTTTTTTTTTTTTTTTTTTATTGTGGAGA
>CAUYPK010054939.1:0-37545 GCA_963574355.1 Loris lydekkerianus
ATATTGGTTTTCTTCGAAGTATCCCAGAGCTCTCTGAGAGAGTGGTCTGTTTTTGCTCTGCATTTCTCTTCTTCTTTGAAGGTTTGGAAGCGTTCGAAAGCTCTGTCTTCAATGTCAGAAGTCCTTTCTTCTGCTTGGTCCGTTCTGTTATTGAGGGATTCTGCTGTGTTTCTCAGATCTTTGAGGGATGCAACTTCTTGTCTCAATGATTCAAAATCTTTGGTCATTTGCTCTTTGAATCCATTGAATTCTTGAGATAACCTTTGGAATTCTAATTCGATCTTATTTGCTATCCAGATCCTGAATACAATTTCTGACATCTCAGCTATTTGTGCATGTGGTCTTGTGGTGTTTCTGCCCCATTGATCCTTGGGGGAGTTGATCTACTCTGATTATTCATATTGTCAGAGTTTTTCTGTTGATTTCACCTCATGATTGCTTTTCACCGTTGCCTCTGGCCATCCTCAGAGTTGGGGAGGTGTCTCTCCATGATTAGACCCCAGCGGGATCACTCTATTGTTGCTGGATCTTTGTAGGGAGTGACCCTGTGTAGTTCCTCTGGGGCTGCTGTAGTTAGGGAGTACTGGTTGTGGAAGCAGCTCCGGTGTGCGACACCCCTGGATTCAGGGCTGGGGTAGGTGTGCACGGTTCTCTGTGCCTGGCGCCCAGTGACTTTGGCACAGAGAACCCAAGGCTCTAGCAGTCTCTGGCCAGGAGAAGGGCTCTGCGCAGAGGCAGGGAGGGCTCCAGAGGGCACAAAGCTGCCAGAGTCCCTGGTCAGATGGATGAGCTAGTGTGGAGGCTGAGAGGACACAGGAGGGGGGATGCAGAGTTGCATGGCTCCCGCAGTTCCTGGTCAGGGAATGTGGAGCCCCGGTGGGTGCGGGTCACCGTTCGTGGGTTGCTGCACAGCTCTTACGGAGGTCTGGGCGGCGCCAAGCCCAGGAGTTTGAGGTTGCTATGAGCTGTGACATCAGGGCACTCTACCCAAGGCAACAGCCCAAGGCTCCAGTGTGCCAGAACAGTCTCACTCTGCCCCTAAGGATTAGGGCTGTGAGGCAGTTCAGTTCCCGCCTTTAAGCTGCTCAGTCACTAGGTTACTTTGTCCCGCCCGTTCCTTGCTCTGGGACCCTGGGGGCAGAGCTTGCCGGAGCAGTTTTTTCACACAATGGCTTTCACTGAGCCCAGCTCAGTGGCTCATTTTTGGGCCCCGGACAATTCCCACAGTTCTCCACACTTTTGCTCAAGCTCTCCCCAAGGCAGCTCAACTGAGCGCCAAGTCCAAGAACACCAAAAAAGTTCACAGGTAAGGTCTTTCCAGTTTGCAGTCTCACTGCTGCTTGTACTCACCGTTGCCGGCATGATTAGGTCAATCGAACACACACAGCCACTTGCCAGTTTTCCACTGTTTTTGTCCTCCTCCTGGGGTCCAGAAGTTCCTTGGTGGCTCCCTGTATCCTCAAAGAGATGATCATAGGCAGATCCCACCAGCCAGAGATGTCTGGAGTCTTGTCTCCCCAGACTCGCCGTGCCCAGTTTCAGGGAAGCTGTTACTCGGCTGCCATCTTTAATCCAATCCTTTTAATTTTTTCTTAATGAGGAGGGCAACAGTTACACATACTTTAGGCCCCATAGCTCTGGATCTGTCCTGGGAAAGGATAGACTATGTGCTGGGGTCATTTGCTTGTCCTTGGCATCTTTGTTCAGACCCATTTCTCGCCCTTCCTTGCCCTGTGGCAGGGAAGTAGCCTGCGGCCTGTTTCTAGGGATGCTATTGCAGTGACTTTTTGACAGCATCTGACCAATGAGAAGCTAGGAGGGAGATCTGAGGGCTGGGGGGATGCAGTAATGGCTCTTCTTCCCTCCTCTCCACAGCTTGGAAGGCATCCTTGGCCTCTGCTCTGTGCCTCCAGCTCCTGCCTCAATTTCAGCTTCCTTCAGTGTCACTCCAGTCCATGGGTGCAGGTAACACAACCTCTTCTTGTCACCTCTGCAGCCTACGGGTGGTGGCAACTTCCTTCAGTTGATGATCTCAGGGCTGCCTCCCCAGCCTCCCTGTGGTTTCTCAGCTCTTAGACTACCAGTGAAGCCAGTGTCTGGTATCACATTCCTTCATAGAAGTGCTTCTGTTTTCCTGGACGGATCCTCACTGAAAGAAGGATCTCTTGAGCCCAAGAGTTTAAGGTTGGTTTGAGCTATGATGACGTCAGGGCGCTGTACCCACAGCAACAAAATGAGTCTCTGTCTCATGAAAGGAAGGAAGGAAAGAAGGGCTATAAGAACATATATTCACACACATACACACATGAGATAACTTTTTGTTAAAGTACAGCATACATAGAAAATAGTGCACAAATGGTAACTGTACAGCTCAATAAGTTTTCACAAGTTCACATATTAATGTAATCACTCCCTAGTTCAGGAAAGAGAACATTGCCAGCACCCCAGGGACCCCACATTCTCCCTCCCCTTCCTCCGTCTTCTTGACTTCTGCTTTCAAGAAGAAAACAGACTAGTGGTTACTATTCTAACCATAAATCTGTTTTGTCTGTTTTGAAACTTACATACTAGAATCATACTGTATGACTTCTTCCACTCAACATCATTTGTGAGATGGAGGTAGCAATCGTCCATTCACTTTCATTGATCTATAGTAGGCCTTTGTATAACTGTTCCACAATTTATGTGCCTATATTTATTCTATTCCCGGTAGGTGGACATTTGGATTGTTCACTGTTTGTGCTATTATACTTGTGTTACCTTGAATATGCTTGATCATGTCTTTTGGTGCAAAAGGGCAGCCCAGTTGTTCCACATTCATCTGGCACTGTCGTCGACCTTTTTAATTTTAGCCATTCTGATAGCTATGTTACGGTGCCCAACATGGTTTTAATTTTCATTCCTTTGACAACTAATAAAGTTGAGCATCTTTTCACACACTAAATGTCCACTTAGATGTATGCTTTTATGAAGCTGTAATAATCCAGGTGAGAAGTGAAGATGACTTATTCAAGTCTTTTGAGGAGAGGTGAGAACATGTTAAATGGGGGAGGAGAAGAGTTAATGGATTAGGGACATTCACCTATACCTGCAATGCAGTGGCGATGAATTTAAAATGAGACTGGTCAGTCTGTCTGTGTCTTTCTCCAGACCATTCAGTTGCACAGGAAAAACAGAGAGCATATAGACAGCTCAATCAACTAAGGGTGAGAGTTACCCAAGGAGGTAAGGGCCACAGGAGTTGAGGAAGCGTGCAACAGGGTGTTAATGAGGAACCATGGAAACTAAATTCTGTAGTGTGGAAAATAAGGACAGCAAAATATAGATTTTAGGTCTGGGTGAATTGGAGAATTGTCAGAGGAATGAGCTGGAAATATTAGAGATGGTGATCTAGGAGGGGAGTTGTTTACATTGAGGTTATAAAGATGTCAGAGTTGTTGGTCATGATCAGGTCCGTGGCATAGCAAGGACCAAGTAGATGAGGTGGGGTGGAGGACCAGCTTGTAGTGAACGCAGAAGTCAAGCATTCTTGAGACTAGAGAGACCAAGTGTCTTAGTCCATTTTGTGCTGCTGTAACACAATGAACAGAAATTTATTGGCTCACAGTTCTGGATGCTGGGAAGTCCAAGATCAAGGTGTCAGCATCTGGTGAGGGCCTTTTTGCTTCATCATCACATGGTGGAAAGTGAGAGAGTGAGAGGCAGTGAACCCACTTTAATGAGCCATTTTATTAATTAATTCATGAAGGTCTCCATCCTCATGACTTAGTTACCTCTTAAAGGCTCCACTTCCCAACACTATCACAATGGGGGTTAGGTTCAACCTATAAATTCTGGAGGGGACACTAACATTGAAACTACAGCACCAAGGTATTAGAAGAATGATCTATTTGAATGTTGAAATCACCAAGAATTTTAACAGGATTAGAGCTGAAGAGGAGCCATTTAAATTTACCAGAAGCAAGTATTAGCAGAGGAATAAACATTTACAGCAAAGTACCTGATATTGAGAGTTGAGAAGCACACTTGTTTGTAAATGGGAATGTACTACTTATATAAGATGACATTTCAAATTCATACAGATAGAAAGGGTTATGCCATAAATGGGATCAGAACAACTGTCTGTCCACTGGGAAAATAATAAAACTGACCCCTACTTCACAACATCTACTAAAATAACTTTTAAATAAACTAAAAGAACTAAACATTAAAAACTATATTCTAGAAGAAAATAAAGTAGAATATTCTTATGATATTAGTGGAGAAAGTTTTCCTAAGTATGATATGAGATTACAACAATGGTAATAGGTAATATGTATTGCACTGTATTCTGTGGCGGTTAATCCTCACCACAATCCTATGCTGAATACCTATAAGTATTCTTAACCTTTTTTTTAATAAGAAAACTGAGACACAGAGAGGTTAGGTAACTTGCCTAAGTCACACAGCTAAGATAACTCCAAAACAGAATATAAATAATTAACATGTAAATATAAAAAAATTCTACATGACCAAAATAAAGAAAATACTTTTTTTAAAAAAGGACAACTGGGAGAAAATATTTATATTACAAATTTTATAAGTTTCTTTTTAAAACAGCTTTATTGAGGTATGATTGACATATAATAAACTGCACATATTTAAAGTGTACAATTTGATGAGTTTTGACATAAGTATACACCTGTGAAACCATCACCACAATCAAGAATGAACATATCCATCACGCCTAAAAGTTATTTATAACTTTTGAACAGATTATTTCCATGTCATACATACCTAAGGAGTTACTACAAATCAATAAGGCAAAACATAAAAATGGGCAAAAGATATAACCAGGAACTAGTAGTACAAGACATACAAATAGCTAATAATCACATGAAAATATGCACCGTCTCAATAAATAATGCAGGAAATGTAAATTAAAATGATGAAGTAGCATCTTTAACCTGTGTGGTAAAACGTGGCAAGGTTGATGCTCTCCAAAGCTGGTCAGGGTTTGGACACATGGGCTCCCTCGGACACTGCAATGATAGCAGTTATTTACATATATCCTTTAGAAATAAGATAAATATACTTGACATCTAAACTACACATAACCTCTTCCCTAACAATTCAATTTTCTTTCTTTCTTTCTTTTTTTTGAGACAGAGTCTTAGTCACCCTGGGGTTGAGTACCATGGTGTTATAGCACAGCAACCTCAAATTCTTGGGCTCAAGCAATCCTCTTGCCTCAGCCTAAGTAGCTGGGACTACAGGTGCCTGCCACAATTTTTAATTTTTAATTAAATTTTTTAAATTAATAATTAGATTAATTAATTAATTAATTTTTAATTTAAATCATGGCTATATGCAATTTATGGGGTACAATGTGATGATTTGATAACAATGTGAAATGCTTAAATCAAAGTGATAACATAACCATCACCTCACTTACTTATTTTTTCTCATAAGACATTTAAAATCTAGCTGGGTGTTGTGGTGGGCTCCTTCAGTACCAGCTGCTCAGGAGGCTGAAGCAAGGGAATCACCTGAACCCAAGAGTTTGAAGTTGCTGTGAGCTGTGATGCCACAGCACTCTACTAGGTGAGACAACATGAGACTCTGTCTCAAAAAAAAAGTTTAAAATTTACTCTTAGTTATTTTAAAATATACCCTTGCATTATGCACCTTAGGTGAGATCCCACCAAATGCCCTCCCTCCTCCCATCAATTGCCCTCTCCCTTTGCCTCATCTCTCCCACCTCTCCCCTCCCCTTGCTAGACTATATTTGTATTTTATCATTCCTATGAGTGTATAAGTGTTTATATATTGGTTTCATAATAGTGTTGAGTACATTGGATACTTTTTTCCCCATTCTTGAGAAGGAAAAGCAAGCATGTTGTCTGCAAGTAGAAAAATATACCTAATTTATATTGCAGAAGAAAGAAGTCCTCTTTAGGAAAGTGACAATTAGCTAAAGCTTGAATGATAAATCAGAGCTGTCCAAGCAAGGGAAGAGTCTGTGAAGGGTCTGAGGAGGAGGGGTGAGGCAGGGCAGGGGTGAAGGATGATAGGGCTCTGTGTGAAGTGTTCAGGTGCACTGGAAGCCAGAAACAAGCTTGGAAAAGGCTCTGTGATTAGCCTTAAGAGACAGTTATTTCAGATTTTCAAACTCCTTTACCTATAGGACTGTCTGATTTACATTTAGAAAAATTCACTTCTTTTGGGTAGACAGTTTGATGGATTTTGATTTACAGTTGTGAAACCACCATCACAATCAAGTCATTGAGTATCTCCATCACCCTGGCAAGTTCCCTTGAGCCCACTTGTCCTCAAGCCCCCGAAACTACTGATCTGCTCTCTGTGACTACAGTTTTGTGTCTTCCAGAGATTGTCAGAATGGACTTACGCAGAGTATAGCTAGTTTACTTGACTCAGTTTCTTTGAGATTCATTCATACAAGGGTGTGTATCAATAGTTCATCTTGTCTTGTTGCTGAGAGGCAATTCATTGTAGGGGATACACCACAATTAATTTATTCAATTTCCAGTTGATGGTTGGGTTTGGGACTATTATGACTAAATCTACTGGGGACATTTGTGTACAGGTCTTCATGTGAGTCTTTTCATTTTTCCAGGGTAAATACTTGAGAATGGAATTTCCAAATCATATGGCGAGCATGTGTTTAACTTCATAAGAAAGTGCCAAATTGTTTTCCAAAATGGCTGTCCCATTTTGCATTCCCATTGTGTGTGAATTCCAGTTGTTCTCATTCTTCCCAGCCCTTGACATTATCAGTTTTGAAAACATTATTGTTCCTTTAGCCATTCTGATAGGTGTGTGATGATATCTCATTGAGGTTCTATTTTGCATTTCCCTAATGATTCATGTTGTAGAGCATTTTTCCGTATTCTTATTTACCATTCATATCTATTCTTTAATTAAATGAACCTCAGAACTTTTTTTTTTTTTTGAGACAGAGTCTCACTTTGTTGCCTTCAGTAGAGTGCTATGGCATCATAGCTCACAGCAACCTCAAACTCTTGGGCTTAAGCGATTCTCTTGCCTTAGTCTCGCAAGTTGCTGGGACTACAGGCACCTGCCACAATGCCTGGCTAATTTTTTTTTTAGAGACAAAGTCTCATTCTGGCTCAGGTTGGCCTTGAACTCATGAACTCAGGCAATCCACCTACCTGCCTTGGCCTCCCAGAGTGCTAGGGTTACAGGCATGAGCCACCACGCTCAGCCTGAGCTTCAGAACTTTTAATTTACATCGAATTCTTGGTAAAACTCCAAAGTAGCAAATAATAATTAATAAATAATATTAAATAAAGTTGGGGGCCAGCAGTCCTGCTCAATGTTCTTCACTGCTTTTCTCCCTCTTTCCCCCTCCAAAGTGCTAACCTTTGAAAGTGCTCCACAGAGCAGTGTTTCAATCACCAGACTGGGAGCCAGCTAGCTAGTCTGTCTCCAAAGCTGGCTCCCCAACAAGCCATACTTTCCAGTAGCTGTGCCATTGTGTAGTCTCCTCCCACACTGAATCAGGCTGACCCTGTGTAACAAATAACATGCAGAAGTGTCACCTCATGACTTTTGAGGTTAGGTCAAAGAAGCTATTATTGTTCCACCTCAGTCCTTTAGAATCCTCATTCTGCTGGAAGTCAGCGGCCATGTAAGAAGTCCAACTGTGCCAAGACTACTATGAAAAAGCCCAACGTGGCCACGGAGAGAGGCTGTGTGGAGAGGGAGAGAGGCCTGGCCAGGCCCTCGCTGTTCAACCACTCTGACTCAGGCACCAGACTTATGAAGTCTGGAATGTCCAGTCCAGTCAAGCCTTAAAGGGGATGATTCCAGTCTCAATCACTGTCTGACTGCCACCCTTCCAGCATCCAGAAGGTAGAACTACCCATTGGAATCAAGCACCAGAACCACAACAGATAATAAACTGTCATTTGAAGTCCCTAGGTCTTGGAGTGGCTTGTTATGCAGCATCAGCTAAGTGGAACATGGGCGATCCCCAGGTTTGGGGTCTGCTAACTTGGACGGGCTCACTCTCGAGTCTGAGGACAAGAGAGAGTGCTGCTAGTTGTTGTCACGTTCTCTTTTTTTTTTTTTCCCTTCTACATTCAAGCTCCCTGGATGTCATCTTATATCCTTACACAGTCGGTGCCAGAATCGTGGGTGGCTACAAGAAAGCGAAGACTGGCAAGAAACAGGAACTGGGAAAGTCAAAGCAGATGCCAGGCCCAGAAATGAGCCCAACTCCAGCAAAATATTAAGAACAGTGATTCTTAGAGTTGTGTAGTCCTTGATAGTTTCTAACGTGTCCCTGAGATGTGTTAGCTTATGTGACCCTCATATCAGCTGAGGGAGGTGGAGCATTACTACTGCCATCTAAGTAGGTAAAGAAATTGAGGCTCAGGAAGATTAAGAGTTGCAAAGTGCATAGCCCTGGTGCCTTGCAGGCTGGGAGCTCTTGTTGGGATGAGAAAGAGAACTAGGAGTAATTCATAGCTGGCTTGAGATGAGAACTGGGGCAATAAATGGCTTAATACAAGAGGTTGGTAAAGGCAGAGCCCAGACTTAATGATTTACTGAGCACCTCCTGACATGATACTAAGTTCTTTACACAACTTATCTCATTTACTCTCCCTAGTCACCCTGTAAGGCCAACGCTACTATGGTCCTTATTTTGCAACAGGTATCTGGCACCACCACTCAGAGCTGTTGCCCCCAACACTCACTACTTCAACTATCTTGTTTTCATGTCATTACTGATCCTCTGGACACTGATTCCGCTGCTGGAATCTAGTGACTGGATGGTTGGTGAGCGTGGGATCCTAGCTGGCTTCCTTACCCCTCCCATGCACACTGGCATCCTTGCTGCCTTTGAGCCCATTATTGTAAGCCATTTCTATGCTCAGAAAACATCAAGGGCTTCTAACTGACCAGGCTGATCATCACTCCCCCAACCCATCTGCCCTGCTGAAAGCTCAATACTAAGCCTGTCCCTGGTTGTATAGATTCATTCATTCATATAATCGACAAATATTTATCAAATGCCTACTATGTGCCAAACACTGATTAGGGAGGACAGCATAGTGTACAATACCATAGACATCATCTTCGATCTCAAGGAGCCTATAGTCTAGCAGGGTATATAGACAACAAGTAATTATAAGCTCTCTAAGTGCACCAAAGAGATTTGTAGGGAGCTGTGGGAATGTACTGCAGAGTGATGTGAAGGAGGTAAAGAAAGAAAGGGAAAATGCTGACAAAGAGCAGCATGCACAAAGGCCCCACGGCAGGAAGGAGCACTGCCTATCCCAGCAGAGGAGAGGAACTCTAGATGAGACTTAAAAAGCAGAGACTAGATCATTTGGAGCTTTGCAGGCTTTATCAGGGATTTTGGTTTGAAGAGGGCCTAGAAGTTGCTGGGACAGAGACAGTGATAAGGAGTTTGAATTAGCAGCTCGACCTGTCTACTAGTTCCACTTGGACACAAAACCTTATCTCAAATGACTCAGTGCTAGACTTGGTTTCCCAGTGTGGTGCTCTTGCCTTGACAATTTGCCTGCAGCTCTGTTGTATACCCACAGCTCTGTCGTGTACCTACTACCCACTAGCACCAGTGGAAGCCTGGTGGAGCAGAGATAATTCATTTCCTGCCCAATATCTACTCCCTTGTTACTAACAGGAATCTGATCATGTTTAAGAATTCTCCTTCTGGCTCGGCACCCATAGCACAGTGGTTATGGCACCGGCCACATGCACCGAGGCTGGTGAGTTCAAGCCCAGCCTGGGCCAGCTAAACAACAACGACAACTGCAACAGCAACAAAAAAATAGCCCAGTGTTGTGGCGGGGTCTGTAGTCCCAGCTACTTGGGAGGCTGAGGCAAGAGAATCGCTTGAACCCAAGAGTTGGAGGTTGCTGTGAGCTGTGACACCAGGGCACTCTACCGACAGCAACATAGTGAGACTCTTTCTCAAAAAAAAAAAAAAATCTCCCTCCTATATGGGACCTGCACCTTGGAGAAACTGGTCCCAGCCCAGCCCCAGCCCCAGGGAAGGATCCTGGCTGCATGAGTCAGCATTGGCAGCCCCATCCGTTGCCAGTGATTGATTTAGGCAAAGGCATGTGAGGAGGAGCCTCATGCGGGGGTGGGGTGGGGGAGACTCGCTTTTCTTCAACTAGACGTCAAGGTGCTGGGAAGACTGGATCTGGGGCAGACCTTTTGTGACCACAAGCGGAGCCATCCTGAAGACAAAGTCATCAAACTCAAGGGAGCAGCAAAAGACAGAAAGAACCTGGGTCCTTCATGATGTCACCGAGCCACCACATAGATGCTTATTCTCCTGCTCTGAGGGAGTTCCTGTTCTGTGAGACAATGCATTTTCTTATCATTTAAGACCTGACTTGGAGATCTTTTCTTACAGCATTCAAATGCAGGCTACACCTCTGGCCCCTGGTGCCCTCTTCTCACCACCTGAGCCTCTGAGGCTGACACTGTTCACGTACACTTGTGCGGCTCACACTTTGAGGTTCCCCATCACAAGGCTCTATGTACTTGCCAGAACTTCGTTGGCTCTCTGGTTACAACACCAAATCTCTCATTCCCTCCACTCACCACTAACCTCATTTTAGACCTTTTGCCATGTGTTGGACTTTGGATCTGTGAAACTTATACTCTTTGTGCATTATCTCCACGTCCTGGTACTCCTCAGCTGGGCTTCCCAAGTTTGGGTCTTGGGAAGACTTGGAAGCAATGAGTAAAGACACTGGATTTCGGTGATTGAGGACCAGACCTTGGGAGGCAGGTCACGGAGAAAGTGAATGTGCAGAGGCCTGTTTAGATAAAACACAGTGCATGATGTAGGGGCAGGCCTGCCAGGGTAAAGGAGTTGGCCAGGGCATCCTCAGTAGGCACCTAACATTCTTTACCCCTTCCCGTCAGCCCTCACCCAGTGTCCATGTAGGTTTCAGATTTCTCCTTCAGTAAGCCACCTCAACTCTCTCCAGTTACAGTGGTTTGGAATCTGACTCCAAGTCAACTCAAGTCAAGTCAAACCAGCATACAGATTGCCTGTGCCTGTGCTAGGCACTCGACATGACTAGACATGCCTTGATGAATATACAACAGCCCCTGCCTTTTTGGAGCTCATTTGTCATCAAAATGGTTTGCTGTCCCTGCCCCAAGTCTTGCAGAATCTGTTCCTATCTCGCATCCTTAAACCCAAAACATTCTCTTCTTCCCTCTGCATTCTCCTTTCCTTATGGTGCCCTGAATATTCACCTGGGCAGGAAGTTTTCTCTGACTCTCATCATTGCGTGTATTTTATGCCATCTCAGGAACCTTTGGAAATTTTCTACCAAACTCTGTCCAGCTGGGATTACAGCATGTATGCTTCCAGCCTTTAGAAATGTGTGTGTGGGAGGGGGTGGGTGTTCCAGCCCGAGGTAACCTCCCCCAAGGTGCTGGAAGCATCCCAAGCCAATGCCCAACTGCCCTTGTCTCCTGGAGCCCCTCTCCTGCTTTTCTGGATGTCTTCCCTTGCTGTCCTGCCAAGACCTCCCCCATCACCTCATCGCACCCCAAACCATTCTTCCCAACCCACTCCCCCTGCTCTTTCCCCATTCTTGGTTTGTAGCCACATCAGCCACCTAGGCACAGCAGCTCATGACCTCCACCTCATTGTCTGCTGGACATATGCACTAACCCTACGGCCGCATGAAAGCTCAGCCACACAATGCCACATCTCCACAAGGTCTTCATCCTGTGAACAGCCACACTCAGTCATTTAACATGAAACTCACATTTCTACAAAGCACACACAAAATTGAGAGGCTGGGTCGGTTACACAAAAAATAAAATCAGAACCATACCAAGAACTATGTAGAAACTCACTCTCCTGTGTAGTCACAACAAATCATGTATGATGATAAATACATGCACACAGTCATAGCCACACAGTCCTGGGTGACAAGCTTTTCTCCAGGAACATTCTGGGGAAATGAAACATCGTAAAGTCCCATCTGTCATCTTGAACCCAGACCCGGGACCTGAATCTATCAGTCCTGCCAGGGGTGGAAGCCCATGCCGCCTTTCCCTGTTCCTGACAGCCCTGTAATTTGTGCCTGCTCCGTGAGCTGTGGTGCCGTAATTCACCTTCACTGCCCACAGGAGAACTGCCCAGTCTGGCTTGGTGCCTGACTCAGACACCAAGCTTGCCTGTGCCTGTCGTCTTGGCCCCAGAGCCAAGCTGTGTCCATGAGCTGGAGATGACAATGAGGACTAGAGGTCACATAAGCATTCTCCCTCCCAGGAAGAAGCAAGGCTGCAGAGTGGTCCACAGAGACGCTTCCATCACCCCTATATCTTCCAGGATCCCCTGGGCTGAGGACTTGGCCAGGAACCTCCAGGACAAACCCCTCTTCTGCACCTAGAGCATAGTCAAATTCAAGCTGCCTTAAACAAACCTGCAAAGAGGACTAAGCAGCCTGAGAATCCAGGCTTCTTCCTATACGGGCAGCCTGGAAACTACTGCTCCCAGCACCCAGCCTTCCCCTTCCCCCTTCTCTGGTTGACTGATGTGGCTACAAATCCCAAAGAGGGATTCTCCAAGGATTAGCTGCTGGCAGACTCCAGGGAATTCCACCTAGAACTGCTCTTTTGACCTATTGGCACTCTTTTCCATCGTGGAGCAGAATTTATTTAGCCACGTTCCCTTTCTGGTTGTCAGTGGGGGGAAAGACGAAATGATGGAATGTTGTTGAGATAACTGACCAGCCATTAGAAAACAATAAAACTAGAATCGTACTTTACCCTTTATACAAAAATAGATTCAAAAGGATAAAAATATGAGGCGTAAAAAGTGAAACCACACAAGTAGTAAAGCAAAGTATGAATATTTGTATTATTTAAAGGAAAGAGGCCTCTCTAAGCACAACATGAAATATAAAAGTTTTAAAGGAAAAACCCTGGGAGACATAACCACACAAAACTCGAGTACTTATGAAGAATGAAAAAATAAATAAATAAGGTTGGAAGTCAGGACAAAGTAGAAAAATATTAAAAACACAGTCTCTAACATACAAAAGACCTCCTCCAAATAAGAAAAAAGATAAACACTCCAATATAGAAATGGGCAGGAATAAAACTAGGCAACTCACAAATGAAATATGAATACCGTTAAGAACTAAGTATGCAGGGTGGCACCTGTGGCTCAGTGAGTAGGGAGCCGACCGCATATATCAAGGGTGGTGGGTTCAAACCTGGCCTTGGCCAAACTGCAACAACAACAACAATAAAAAAACTAAGTATGCATTCTAGTTTAATACTAGCCAAAGAAATGCAAATAGAAGATGTTTCAATTGTCACCTGTCAGGTGGGCAAATGTTTTCTTTTATACTGATAATGGTTTAGGCCAAGGGGCTCTCCCCCCACACTGCTGGTGGGAGAGACATGAATAGATTCAGGGTTTCTGGAGGTCAGCAGGCCAAGGTTCTCTTATATATATCACCCTTACCAAATGCAAGGCATTGTTCTAAGTGCTTTTCATGTAAATAACTTGTTTAACCCAAATAGTGGTCTCCTGAAGGCAATCCTATTATCACCCCCATTTCACAGATGAGGAAACTGAAGCCAGCAGAAGCTAAATGATGTGCCTAAGATCTCCTTGCTAAGAAATGGCAAAACTGGCATTGGATCCAGACATCTAGCTCTACTATGCTATTCTATATGAAAATGCTACTTTTGCAAACCCTTTATCCTAGAAATTTTACTTCTGGGAATTAATCTTGAGGAACTTATTCGTCAAGTGCGCAGAGGTGTATAAGCAAGAATGCTGTTCTCTATGTCAAATGTATCAGTGGGGGGAAAAAAGGAATAATGTAAATGTTCATCAATAGGAGATTCAATGACTGAATTATGTTACCTCCAGAAAACAGAATGTTACGCAACCATTAAAAAGTAGGATGTATATTTATATTCACTGATATGGAAAGATTTTGACAACATATTGTTGAGTGGAAAAGCAGGTTGCAGAACAGCATGCACAGTACGATCCCATTTAGGTAAAATTATATATATATATATATCACTCAAGATCTGAGAGGATGCTCACCAAAACACTAAAGGTTATTATCTTGAGATGGCGCGGATTTCAGGGAATTTTTATTTTCTCTTTTCTTCCTTTCTTGTGTTGTTTGGATTTCATACAGTGAGCATATATTATCTTGGTAAACAGAAAAGGCCATTTTAAAAAAAGGAGCCTCCTGGAATTGGTTTCTCTCCTTACTTGTATCTCTCAGTGATTTGTTCAGCCAACCTAGAAAGAGAACCTACTATGTGTTAGGCCCTGGATTGGGGTGGGGAGGAGTGAGAAACAGACACTTAGAAGGCATCAGGCATCCGGGACAGAGACAAGGCCACAGTGGGAAAAATGGGAAGAGAGGTGCAAATGTCTGCTTGACTGTGATAGGACTGGACAGGGAAAGACAGGGAGGCGATGGACCAGAGAGGCGGAGGCACAGGAAGGTACAGACATGGGTACTTGGTATGGGCACCGTGTCTTTGCTCCCAGGTTGGCTAATGCTGTCCTGTTAATGAAGTGAGTGATTAATAGCCAAGGGAATACAGAGCTAGTATATGAGATTAATCCCAGTTAATAAACCCATTGTTAACAGCATTAAAAGCAACAAGGGGGAGGGGGGAGGCAGCCTCCTCTCTCCTCTCAGCGCATCCAGGCCTGGGCTCCCTCTGCAGCCACCAGAGAGGGAGGCTCTTGGCACCAGGCAGGGAGAGAGTGCAGAGACAGAGGCAAAGAAATGAGCACGGATCACAAACCTGCTGGAAATCTGGTGCTTTTTCACACACTCTGTCACACTAAACCTCATTTAGTCTTAGGCGAGCAGCCTAGAGCCCCCGTCTTACTGGACCGTGGAGATGACAGCTTGCCCCCCATCCCGAGCTGCTGTGCCCTCTTCTGCCTGACTCCCAGCCTGGTTCCTGCTGTCAGGACACCTTCCCTTTCAGGGAAAGCTTGGTGACAAGGTCTGGAGAGGGGGAGTAAGGGAGAGTGAGGGGAAGTGGTCACCGGTCACTGGAGACAGGTGGAGATGAGGGGACATGATGAACTCTCCAAGAATGAGGGCAGGAAGGGCCCTTTAGTGGTGATGTAGAGGCAGAGAGAGTGGGCAAAGCATAGAACAGGTCCAGTCATACACCTCCTGTGGTTCCAGATGGCTACCTAGAGCCATCTGAATGAGAGGGGTTGGCTGACTCCTGCCTACCCCAAGATGTAGAGGTGACATCTCCCCCAGCCTATGCAGACATGTTGCTAGAACAGGACTCATTTGACTGTCATGATAGCCCTAGTAGTGTTACTTGATCCCATTTGACAGACAAGGACACTGAAGCTCATGACAATCTCACCCAAGATCACACAGCAAGTTAGTGAGAGAGCCTGGATTTGAAACCAGTTCTACCTGGCTCCAAAATCTATGCCCTTGCTGCACTGCCTCCTCCCTCTAGATAGTAGTCCTCCAAGTGTGGTCTCCAAACCACCAACAGCAACGGTGGCCTCACCTGGCAACTTGTTAGAAATGCAATTCTTGGGGCCAAGCATGCTGGATCACCTGTAATCCTAGCACTCTGGGAGGATTGCTTGAGCCCAGGAGTTTAAGACCAACCTAAACAAGAGAGAGACACCCCCCTCCATCTCTAAAAATAGCCACACATCGTGGCAGGTGCTTGGAGTCCTAGCTACTCCAGAGGCTGAGACAAGAGGATTTCCCGAGCCCAAGAGTTTAAGGCACTCTACCTGGGGCAATGGAGTGAGACTCTGTCTCAAAATTAAAAAAAAAATAAAAAATGCAATTCTTGGGCCCCATCCTAGACTTACTGGAAATGGGTTCAGCAATCTGTTGTAATAAGCCCAAGTGATTCTGAGAACCCCTACTCAATACCATGCTTCCTCCTTGAATAGAAAAGGATATCTTTTCTAGGATGTTGCCCACCAGTCTTCTGAAAGGACTGTCTTCCAGGCTTGCAAATGGCCAACCATCAGCAGTCAGGGTCTTGTATTCTAATATGCTCTCTCTCCCGCATTCAAGGTCTTGTATTCTAGTATGCTCTCTCTCTGGGTGATATGATCCTACCCTATGGCTTTAAATGACATTTGTATACTGACAGTTTCCTAATCGATATCTTCAGTCCTCTAAACTCTCCCCTAAACTCCCATTTCATATATCCAGCTAGCTATTCAACATCTCCATTTTAGATAGCTAAAGCCATCTCAAATTAAAGTGAATCCTAAATACCCCCAAACCTGCTCCTGCCCTATTTTCCCCATCTCAGGAAATGGCACCAACATTTACCCAGCTGCTCAGGCCCAAAGACTCGGAGTCATGCTTTACTCTTCTTTTTATCTAATAGTCCACATTCAATCCAATAGGAAACCCTGTTGGTTCTTTTTCTGAAATACATTTCAAAGCTGACTGCTGTTTACCACCTCCATGGCCGCCAGTGTGCTCCAGACCAGCTTTCTCTTCTCACCTGGATGGTCCAGTAGCTTCCTATCTTACTTGTTGGCTCCCACACACACTCCCTCCAGTCTTATCTGCATTCTGTGGCCAGAGTGAGTTTGGAAAAACCTAACTCTGAGATGATGTCATTCCCTTAGTCAAACCCCTCCACTGGCTTCCCAATCCATGTGGAGTCAAATCCACAGTCTTTGCTTTGAATTCCAAGGTCCCATACTGTCTACACCCCACCTCTTTCCCTCCTCTCCATCCTCATCTACTTTCTCACCACACCTGCCTCCCTGATTACAGCAAGTAGGCTCCCACCTCAGGGCCCTTGCACAGGCCACCGCCTCCCTCAGAATGGTCACACAATTGCTCCATTCAGTTCTCTGTTTAAAGTCAGAGCAACCTGTCTTGCCACCTCTGTTGCTTCAGAGTTCCTTATTCTGCTTTGGTTGCTCCGTGCCACTCACTATCACCTGCCATGACACCTGGGATTTATAAGTTTCCTTGTCTATCTCTCCTACCAGGCTAGCTGTAAGCACCAAGGTGGCAGAGATTTTTCATTCACTCAACAATGAGAACAGCGTCTGGTATGGGAGCTGCTGAATAAATGAATTCAGTATTTGCTTGAATAAATGAACACATGAAAGAATTTCTCTGAACTTTTGTTTCCTCACCTATAAAAAGGGGCATATTCATCCCATAAAGTACCCATGAACACTGAATAAACACATTAAAATGCCTAGTTCATGATTGGCATAATGTGCATTCTAAATAAAGTAGGGGGGGGTTTGCTCATTTTTAGATCTTATCTTCCCACCCTCACTTAAGAATCCATTTCTTCCATCCCTCACTTAAGAATCTATGCTGCCTCCCTATCTCCTGCCACCATGAGTGTGAGTTTGGATCTAGCCAGCCAGGTAAAAAGTTGACCAGA
The DNA here is from genome assembly GCA_963574355.1 of Loris lydekkerianus. NCBI lineage: Eukaryota > Metazoa > Chordata > Mammalia > Primates > Lorisidae > Loris > Loris lydekkerianus. The sequence continues at coordinate 17,446 of CAUYPK010054939.1, forward strand.
ATTAGCCAAGGGCTGGCTGGCAAATAGCTGGGCTGTCATCAGAGCTGTCTACACGTTGTCACCTGGAAGAAACTGACAACAATAAACTCACAGCTATTGTATACTTTAATATTGGTCCCATTGGTCCTCACCACCCAGTGAGGTACGTACAGTTATGCCCGTTTACAGATGTATGATTTACCCAGGATCGAAGCTTTCGGGCACGGCAAAGGTGGGAATCAGCCCCCAGTCATCTGATGCCAATTCTCCTGAGCCTCCTGCTTCAGGCTCCCTCTACTGCCTCACCTTGTCACTCAGACTGCCTTTCTTTCTGCTTCAAACCTCTGAGTTCTGCTTTTCAGAACCAGCTCATCTTCCTCCTCCTCCCAGAAACCCTCCTAACTTTCTTGCTCTCCTCTGAGCCTCTCTGGTGCTAGATTCTGTCCTCTCTTGCCATGTTCTCAGATTGCCTTCTATGTGTTTTCTTTCATCTACTACAACAATAGTGACACATAATTTTAAAACTATGTTTGCTATATAAGCAAACAGATCAGAGATCTATTGAGAAAAAGTCAAAGTTCCCTGTCACTGCCCTGCTCCCCTAATCCCATTCCCTGTAACCACTGCCCACAGCCTGGCCTAACCGTTCACAGCCCTCTTCCAGCATTTACACACCCACCTGTGCTACATACCTAATAGATGGAGTCATACTCCGTCTATTCTTCAACTTGATTTTTGTCACTTAGCAATTTGTCTTAGTGACTGTGCCCCATCACCCCACATAAAGTCTCTTTTCAAGAGCTGTAAGACTCCGAATGCACCGTGAGTCATTTAACTGCATCTCAATTGATGGACATTGGGGTTGCTCACAAGTTTTTACTGTTAGAGGGCATCCCACAACAAACAGTCCCCTGGGCACCTCCCTGAGTATGTGTGTCTCTGTGGGAGAGACTTCTAGAAGTGGGGCTGTGGGAGGAAGGCTGCCTCTTCAAAGAGGCTGGGCCAATTTACATTTTGCCCATGGTACCATGCACTGATCCCCATATTCTGGATTTACAAAGCACCTCGGCAAGCACTATTTTATATGCTCCTCACGAGGACCCTGAGAGGTAGTAACATTACTACCATTTCACAGGTGAGGACTGGAATTCCACCCCATCCTGCCACTGCCCAGGGCTCATCCTCAGATCTGGCCATTTTTGTAAGGACCTTGGGAGAGGGACAGGGCTGGGCTTGTGCACAGGAGTCCCGGGGGGATCATGAGTGTCAGAGGAGTGGGGGGATTCGCACTGGGGTGGGGAGCGTAGACTTGAGGATGCTTGGTGGGGGCTCAGAAGCCTGAGGAGGGGCTTTCTTCCCACTCCTTCCATGGCTCAGAGGAGCCTGGGCTCAGGCTGAGAAGCAGGGCTGCCATGTTGCCATGGAAACAGAGGGTTCCTCTCTCCCTCACAGCAGGAATCACGGAGATGGGGGGGTGGAAGGAGGACGTTTCCCTGGCAGCATCAAGGGTTGGGGCTAGGAGGCTGGTCACTCCTTCCCTTCCTCCTGCCCCTCTCTACCTCCTCCTATCCTGCTGTCCTGGCCAGCAGCCAGAAGGACATGTCAGCTGTGGTGCTGGTGGGGCTAGTAGGGACCAGGAAGAGAGACATGGTCAGTTGGTTGGGGTTGAGTAGGGCATCAGGGGCTTCCAAAAAAAGGGAAGCCCCTGCAGAAGGTCATTCCCTTTAGACATTCCATGTGTCAGGAGCTCACATACACTCTTAATGCTCCCCAGACACTGTCACAAGACCAGACGCCTCCTCTCCCTGTCACTCAGAGAGTCACACAGCCAATCCCATACTCCGGCCCAGCATGGCCAAGTTTACCCGAGGCACATGTGCATATGAATTTCTTACACACACAAACCCACACACACACGCACAGCTACCTGCTCGTGTGCAGGGTTACTCAGAGTCAGGCACTGAGATATTCATATGTTGCTGGGTTTGCACACTCATCCATACACCATCATACACGCATACTGCATGCACCTGCTACCTGATGCACGTGTGTGATTGCACATTTATGTGTGCAAACATGCACACTCACTCACACACTGCCCTGTGTCTCTGTAAGTGATTTTCAGTTCCCAGAAGTGCTTCTCCTTCCTCTTCGTGTCTCCTCCTACTCACTCCCCCTCCTCTTCTCTGTGTCTCTGCCCCAGCCCTCAGCCTGTCCTTGGCTGCAGCCCTGCCCTCTAGGTTTAGCCCTGGAGGAGATGTTGTCATTTCCAAGGGAGAAGATTCTGAGAGGCAGAAACACTCAGCCTTGAAAAAACAGAAAGGGCTAAGGTGGGGGCGGGGGAGGTGTGGAGTTAGACATCTTATCTATCTCCTCCTCTTCCAGATGACATTCATGCCTGATCCCGCATTGTATTTAATAGTAACAAAATCTACCCCTTTCCAAACAACACAAAAGCCTCCTATAAGCTTGCCACAGCAGGTAAAATTGTGAATATTCAAATACCTGTGGTTGATAATAATAGGCAGCTAAATAGCTATTTACAGAGTGCCTGAGCACCAGGTACTGTGCTAAGTTCATGGTTCCACTTATTCCTTTTATCAACCACCCAAGTAGGGAATATTATATCCATTTCACAGAGAAGGAAGTTGAAGTTTAGAGAGCTCACACATAACTTCCAAATGATGGAGCTGGGCCTCAAACTCAGGTCTGCCAGATTGGAACAATTCCTAACCAATGGACCACAAGCTTGGACCGCCACGGTTGCATTCATGGAGCTCCTGCACTGTGCAAGGGCACTTTGACTGCAGACTGACCAGGAAAGCAGACACCTGCCAGTTGAAATGAAATACTGGAGATGTCCCTCCCCTTAATGTCCTCTGGTCATTCTCTGTCTCTCACTTGGGGAACTTTTACTGGTCTTCTCTGAGACTCAAACTCTCTGCCCTGTGTCTGGACAATTTTTTTTTTTTCAGCCTCTCCTCTTCACATCACTGATTTACTCAGCCTTCCCCAACTGCAAATCAATACTTTTGTACAGAATTATTCTAGTTCCCTTTCCCTTCTGGCCCACTCCAGCCAGGCCCGCCCAGAGAGCCACTTGGTTCAATCACAATTGTCTATAAAGGTGTGAGCTAAACACGGCTTAGTTAATTCCTAAGAGGAATTCTGTTCTCAGTTACTTTTTCTCCTCTCTGCAACACTGGGATAATAATATCCTGCTAGTTTTTAAAGGTAGGATGCTTTTTTTTTTTTTTTTTTTTTTTTTTAAGCTCTTATTTGACAACATTTTATGTTGCTAGACTCTATGGGTTCCTTGTCTTTTTTTCTTTAAATAAAAAGGTCTGGGAACTAGTGATTGCCTACTCATCCAATCCAATCCCTTATTTTCATAGTCTGGAAAAACAAATCCAAGAGAAGAGGCTTAACTCGTCAAAGAATTGGCTTTATTTGTGATCTACACAGACTCTGAGGTCAAAAGACCTGGTTTAAAGCCAAACCATCTATTGTATGGCCACCACTGGGCGAATCACTTGACCTGCAAAAGCCTCAGTTTCCTTATCTGTACGATGGACTAATCTGAGAATCAAATAGGCATGGGTATCACTTTGAAGCTATAAAATACAATCAAATGTTAGCTGGCACATATGCTTCCTGACCCCTACACTGTTCCTCCCTGCCTCAATGTGCTGGAGCTGGGCACGAGTGGGACGTGGAGTCAGAGACCGGCTCCACCTTCATCAGCTGGGAAACTCGCATCCTCAATGACTCTTCATTTGAAAACAGGGGATTAAATAGCTAATTCGTGGTTGCAGGATTCAGCAAGTTAATAGACAGGAAGGGGACTGCACAGTGCCTAGCACATGGCTGGCTGACAATGAGTGGGTGTTTTCTCCCCTTCCCTTCAGAGTCTTTCCTTCAGCTGTTGTACTCTGAATTTCTTCAGTGGTGACCAATCTCTCTCTTCCTTTGAAGGAGGATTTGAATTTGGAAAGAGCCCAAGATCTCTGGAAGGCTCATCTGGCCACGGAGGCAGACGGCTAGTATCAAGCCCAGGAAGGAACACCCTTTCAATGTCCAGACAAACAGGCTTCAGCCCTGCAGATGGAGGAAGAGCCAGCTCTAAAGGAGGCCATTGTCACTAGGGGGCCTGCAGTTCCACTTTTGCAGCCTCCTTGGGAAGCCATCAAAAGAAGCAGGTCTGCACCTCCTAGGACAGGGGTGATCATCCATCACATGTTGGCAGCTCAGAGGAGATGGTTCTGGCCTTGGAGGGGACTGCCTCTCATCTTTGCCAAGCTGATGTCAAAGCCAGAATGATACATCACCCAGTTCACTCCCTTGTGGGTTTTTTTTTAAATGAGAGGACTGAAGTCCTTCCCTCCCCCACCTGTTCCCTGATGGACAGAAGGGGACCTTCAAGTGCAACTTGGAATGTCCAAGCTAGAAAGCGACCTTGGCAATATCCAGCCTGACGCTCTCTTTCTCGCCTGCCTACCCTGCTTTACAGATAAGGAAATGGAAAGCCAGGAAGAGAGAGCCACGCACCCCATGTGCCCCAGGTGGTGATCTAGAACCATGGCACATCCAGGTCTCCTGACCCTCACCCAGTGTACTACCACCCTGAGACATAGCTCTGCATAGGAGAAGTAGATAACTGCTCTCCCAGCCTTTCCTGGGAGCATCCAAGGAGGCCCAAAAAGAAGTGCCGGGAGAAGGGTGGGCCACCAGCTAGGAGAAGTAGACCAAAATCAAGGGGATGGCACATGATTTCTGCTAAGGGTCCTGCTGGGGAACATCTCATCAGCAGAGCTTAGCTTAATAACATCTGTGTCCCTGACTCCTAGGATGACCAGGAAAGCCCTGACATGTCCTCATCTGTGACAGGGTGGGTACAGTACTGAAGACACTCCTGGCCCTTTATCCGGTGGCTCCAAGGGCTTCAGTTCCCAGTGTCCCACAGCAGGACCTGTGCCTAGGACTGCCGGAGCACTCTGCACCACTTGCCCCACGGTGCCCATTGAGGAACAGCAGGGATCACCAGCTGCAGGCTTTTCCCTCAAATGCCCACTTTATTCATTTTCAGTATCCTCTTTGCCCCTCAAAAAGCATCTTCCAACTGCCTTTGGCCTACCCTGCCCCGGGCTCTTCCTGGGAAACCTGCGCCACCTAGCGGCATTCGGCTGCCACTGCCGCCTGAGAGCGGAGGGAGGCTGGACCCAGGGGCTCCCCTGTCCTCTCACAACCCCCCTTCTCCTTTACCTCCGGGTCCTCACTGCCACCTTGAGAATGGCAGGTCAGGAATTTCGAAGATCCAGAAACTGAGAAGCTCAAGGAGCAACAATGTGACACAGTCCAAATCAGCGCTCAGGCCTGCAGACTCCAGCAAGCTTTTGCCCTTCTCCTGCCCCTCTCCCCCGCCCCCCAAGAGTGTCTCTGACCGTTAACACATCAGAGATGAGTAAGTCTTAAACAGTCAGTCTTTAGTGCGGCAGATCATCTTAAATCACTGAGAAACTTTTTTTTCTTTCTTTGCTTCAGTAGGAGTTTATAAGGGGCGTTCTGGCCAGGCCTGGGCATTGGAATGGCCTAGGGGGAACCCCAGAAGCTTGAGTGCCTCAGTCCCCCCTCCAGGAGGAAGTCCCTGAACTAGCTGCAAAGCCAGTTAACTTTCTTTCTGAGTTCTTGGGAAGATTAGCAACAAAGTATGTGAAAACACCTGACTTGATGGTCTCAGGAGTCTCATCCTTCCTCCTCCCAGAACCCGCCACTAGCATCTCAGCCCAGGCAAAGAGCCAAGTACCCACAGTGGCCTTGAAGACACTCAGACCTGCTTCCCACGCCACCCCACCTTTGTCCTTCTTCTCCTCCCCCTTCTCCTTCTTCTCTCCCACCTCTCCATCCCTCACCCCAACCCCGCCCACCACTAGCCCGAACACCCCAAGTGTGGTGTTTGCTATTGCCTCTGCCTAGAATAACATCTGCATAACCTGTTCCCTCACTGCCTTCAAGTTCTTACTCAAAGGTCACCTTCCACAGGGATTGTCCCTACCTAAAATCTTAAATACCCATCCTTCTCAGCATGGTTGTTTTTTCAACTGTAGCATTATCACCTCACATACTAAATCTAACATGATTCTCTTGTTTATTATCTGCCTCCGATTCGATGTGTTCATTGCTGAGTTCCTGGCACATAGTAGGGGCTCAGTAAACATTCGTTGTGTATACTGATGACTATTCAATTTTGAAAAGAAAGAAAAAAGCCAAAACACTGGCCTCCCCCAACACCACTTGAACATTCAGAAAATAGTTAGCATGTATAATACTTTGCCTTTATACAATCTTTTCCTGTGAAGTACTAAATGTTACCCCCTGGATACTATGAGGAGACAGGGAAGGGATGGCCCTGCCCACTTCATACATACGAAAGTAGAGGCGCTGCAGATTGAAGAGTAAAGGACAGGAGCCAGGAGAGCCCAGTCTCTGGGCTCAGAGGCTGCAGCTCCTTCTCCTTCCCACGCGGCTTCTGTGGAGTGGGGGCCTGGAAGTACTTACACTGAAGCACTTGGTTGAAGTATTGTTCTTTGCATAAGCATAGTACTTAAGTGGCCACCCAGTTAGCTTCCAGCAGGCTATCCCAGGGGACAAGCAGAGCCTTCCTTCACATGCAGAAAAGCTTACTGGGCGCCAGCTCTTGCCATAGCAAGGCTAGGAGATGATTCTAGGGCAAAGAAAGCCAGACCACTCAAAGCGGTGTTAGTTCCCAGAGCAGCACCGGCTTCCATCAGGGGAGCCAGGCATGGAGCAAGGCACTGGCTCTGTTTCCCAGCCCCTCCTTTCTTGCCCACTCCTCCCTCTGGGCCTGCTTCTGGCAGGGCACTCAGCACTGTGTGGGTAGGTTCACTCCCCCTCTCCCTAAGCCAATGGTTCTCAACTAAGGGGAATTTGACCCCCAGGGGCCACATGGCAATGTCTAGAGACATCTTTGGTTGTCACAGTTGGGGATGTTACTGGCATTTAGTGGGTAAAGGCTGGAGATGCTTCTGTACAATCCCACAATGCACAGCACACCCCAGGAATTGTGAAGCCCAAAATGCCAGTAGTGCCCAAGTAAAGAAGTTTATTCTTTGCCATGAGCCCTGTCAGGCCCTCGAAGTGTCAAAGTCTCTTATGCAGACCTGGGGCTCGATGTGGGGCCTGTAAAGACACCTGCAAGTATTTGCTGATAGATGTGGACCAGATCAGAAAACCTCTGGTTCTGTTCTGACCCTGTGAGTCTATCATTTAAGCTCCCTGAACTTACCCTGCAAGCACCACACTCCTCATTGGCAGGGCTGATGGACCTGAGGTTGGAAGTCAGAAGGTGTCCCCAGGAGAGGCCACTGTCTATGGCACCACATCACTCTGAGGTTCACAGTCTCCAGCTCTATCCCCCTTGATCCTATTCCCAGAGGCATTCTGGGTTTTGGAATCAGACCAAAATAAGACCCCAGTGTTAACTGTCCATGCACTCACACTCTGTGTGCTCTTGGAGGTCCGGTCACTTTCCTATCTCATCTATGAACCTGGGGCGTAATCCTGTGCTCATGGAGCTTTTTTGAATATGTATAAAGTACTGAACTAGCATCAAAAATAAAACAAAACACCTTACTATGGAAGGTGACTGAATTCCAGTTGGAGAATCCTGCCTTTCAAGGGCCTCACTGGAGAGGACAGCTTCTTGAAGAATCTGTGCTTCCCCATAAGCCAGCCCCAGACCCCATGTGATGATCCAAGAGGACGCTCAGAATAAAAGCAGCAGCCCCTTGAGAGCAGGACTGCATCTGCCGGGCTTCCCAGCACCTCACCCCCAGTGCTGCTACAATGTCTGGCACCCACTAAGCTTTTGGTGAATGATGGAAAAACAAATCATATCCACTGTGCCTTTGATAAACCCCAATATGTCTGTGTTCTGTCCTAGCATTTTGACAATCTCATTTCATAGCCCTTTGGGAGCTATATCAGCAAAGGAACTAAGGCTCACGAAGGGGAGCCTTGTAGGTGGCACCTGCAAATTTGAACCCAGATCTCTTACCAAAGCCCACCGCCTTCCCATCAACCCATCTTGCATCCCCTCTATCTAGTCCTCAAAAGAAGTTCTTCTGAGAAGCAACTCTAGGAGAAAGCCCCTCATGTACAGAAGAAATCCTGGTTGCCCTGTGAAGAAAAAAGGGAGCCAACCAGGACTCTCACTTCTCACACGCCCCACCCCATCCCAGCTGAGTCCTTGACAGTGTGGGGGTGTCCCCAGAGCTGGGAGAGACTTTAGTAAGTACCTGTCACCATTCCTCACAGAGTTTCTGGAATCGAGGTCCAGGAATTTTACCTTCTCACCAGCAATCCCTGAACCCTATTCCAGAACTTCTGGTATGGTTTAAATCCCTTAGCTAAACTAGGATGCACAGACAGGGCCTTCAAGGCCTTCTGCTTCCATCTGACATTCCTACTTCATCCCCTACCTCTCCTCAAGTACCTACTGCCCCACCTTGCTCTTCCTAGAACTTTCTGGTACCTCAGACCTCTGTGTCTTTGCACATGCTGTTCTCTCTACCTGGGAATGCTTCTCCACATTTTGTTGATCAAGCAAATACCTTCTCAACCTGGACTGACTTATCCATTCGGAGGGGTACACTACTGCCTTGGGCAACAACACCTTTAGAGACCCATGAACATATTTACATTCCTTTTGAAATGAGAAGGAAAAAATGAAATTTAAGATTAAAGGGAATGTTTTAATATGTAATATTATTATATTTGTTTTTATTCCAAGAAGATTGTCAAAATTCTTTTTAAGTGTGTATATATGTGTGAGTGTGTGTGTGTGTGTGTGTGTGTGTGTTTGTAGGGAAAAGCCCACAAAAGCAAAAAGACGTAGGACCCAGGAAAATCATAATGCAGCCCTGTCCTCAGCCTTCAACCCCTCTGCTTAGTTGCTTCCTCAAATCAGTGTTCCTGTGAGCACACCTCCAATAGAACCGTCCCTTCTCCACGTCCCTACTGTCTACCCACTTTTGTGCTTAGCACATGATATGGCCATTTGCAAACCTATCTTTCCATTTCCATTAGACGGCAAGCTTCATAAGGGGAAGGACTTTACCTTGGACATCCCTGTGTTCCCCCCAGCACCTAGCTTGGACCAGCATGTGGCAGGTACTCAGCAAATGTTCCTGAATTCAGCTGATGCCTCTCAGTACAAACAGGGACCAAAGACCTTACTTCCCTGGCTCACACAATAATACATGTACCCACAGCAGAGCTGTCTCAAATCATGTTTTTATTCAAATATCCCTGTTACTTGCCAGGCACTGGCCTAAGCAGCAAGAACCAGTTGGCATTAAGAAAACAAGCAACACAGCTATGATTTAATAAAAAAGAAAGAAAGAAAGAAAGAAAGAAAGAAAGAAAGAAAGAAAGAAAGAAAGAAAGAAAGAAAGAAAGAAAGAAAAAACAAGCAAGATCCCTGCCCTCATAGAGTTCTATCTGGGGGCCCCTCCTGCCAGTTTGTCCCCCTAACGTCCTCCCATCAGCTCCCCATCCTTCTGCACTGATGGCCCCCAGTGCTGGGTACAGGAGAGAAAACACCAATAACACAACTCTGCTTCCCTCACCAGATCCACAGGCCCCACCATTTCTCCCAAAGGGACCACATCGCTCCCCCTCTGCTTTCCTGGAAGGTGACTGCTCCAGCTCCTGTGTGCTCATTAATTTCACGCTCCATCTCCTGCGTGACTGACCTATTTTCTCCTCTTTCCCCACGTGGCTGCCAGCAGCACTGGGTCTCTCCCACACCTGGGGCTGGGTTTCCTTCAACCTCTCCCACTTCCCTCGGAGGCCTCAGCCCTGCTCATCCTCACCCTTGGAGCAGAGGCTTCCCTGGCCCTGGGGAAGCTTTCATGGGCCGCATGGTCCTGAATTCAAATCTCAGCTCCATCCTTCTCAGGTGCAGAGTTATGAGCAAGCCATCACCCAACCAGAGTCTCCGTCTCCTCATTTATACATGAGCCTACCCTACACAGTGGCTATAAGATGACAGCATACAGAAAAAGGCAAGAATCACAGATACAGATTCAAAAACATCCCTTGTCCCAACCCCACCCATGAACCTCCAGCCCCAGCTGAAATGCCACCATTTCTGAAGAAGCCTGCTACACCGGCTCTGCTCCCAAAGGTGGTGCTTCTGTCCTTTCTGGTCAAGCCCCTTATCCCCTCCTGCCCATCTTCAAGGCCAAGCACAGGATGCCTCCTTCTGCGCAATGCCCCAGCTCTGCTCCCCTCTCCAGGCCACTCATACAGTGGCCTGCATTTCTTCATAGCTGGCCTGACTCAGGAAGAGATTTGAGGCAAGTCTGTTAATTGGTAATCCTCATTTGACATTCATCATGGAGGCTTACATCTGGGTTTTTCCGGGAGAGCCCTGATGTCAAATATCCTGTCTTCTCATTCCCATGAACATATCTTGGAATAATAAGAATAATAGCTAACATTCACTGTGGGCTACTCCAAGTCAGGCTCTGTTCTCAAGACTTTACATGAATCAACTGTTTAATCCTCACAATGATCCTATGAAGGAGGTAATATTATTGCCCTCATTTTTCAGATATAAAAACAGAGAAGGGAAGAACTTGCCCAAGGTAGTAGAGCTGGGATTCAAATTAAGGCACACTGGCTCCAGGGCCTGTCCCTAAACCATTACTGAGGCAGCCAGACTGCAAACTGTTGCCTGCCCTCAGATCTGGCTCAAAAATCCCTTTATCCAAAAAATGTGCCCCCCACACTTTATATAACTTTCCATATGGTGTGTGGGATTGTTGAACCCTTCCTCTCAGGCAGGAGTTGATGGCAGAGTTGAAGCTTCTGGAGGTCTGTGCCCTTTCTAGCATATTGGATTGAAACCAGGGAGCCCTAGGTTCCATGCACACCGTCTGGAGGGCTAGTTTCTGTGCTAGCTCTGCACAGGGGTCAGACACATGGCTACTCTGAGTGCCAAGTGCACACTGGGCACGCAGGGGGCACAGGGTCTTGAGGCGGCCTTAAGAATGTTCTTTGAATTCTTCCAAGGGCTTACAAGGAGGACCAAGGACACTGCATCAGGTGATGGGCAGTCTCTGGCTTCAGAAATGCAGTGCAGAGTTGTGGGGACATTGAACAGGACCTGCTCATTCTGCAAATTCCATTTGAAAACTCCAGGAGGAGTGACAGGACAGCTACTCAGTTGCAATGCTGAGTGTGACTTTATGCCCTACCCTACCCTCATCCTCTAGCATAGTGACAGGGGTCTGAGCTCGAGGACATGAGTCAGGACAGTGGCCTGCCTTCTCATGGAGTTACAGGGGGAGAGGAGTTGCTGGATCCCTATAACTCTGTTTGAGTGGAGAGCTGTAGACATGGCGTTTTATCCAGCAGAGTTCATTTAGTTTTAATAATGCATGTTTGTTTCTGATTATAAAGATAAAACACACTTATTGCAAACATTAAGAAAAATGTTAAACATCATCCATAATCCGACAATCCAGAAAAGAGAATTGTTAGCACTTTGCTGTCTTTTGTCTAAGCCATTTTCCATACCTATGTATTTTTACACCATCAGGCTTCTAACAGCACTGTACATATATACCATTAGTATTTTCCCATTCTGAAAATTCTCCAAACCATGATTTTTAATGACTTTGTGATATCTGATCCTACAGAATATTTCGTGATATATTTAACCATTCTACTTGTTAGCTCTTTACATAATTTTCTGTTAACCCTATTTCAAAACTGCAATGGCTGTAAGGGCAAGAAGTTATACTGCTTGGTCATATGTAAGTGAAGAAATAAATAAATGAATAGGGTCAGTCCAGATGTTTAAGGATGTGAATAGAAAAAGAGGGGAGTTTGGACCTGATGTCACGGTCACCAATGGGGTGGAAGGTCTTGAGGCGGCCTTAAGAATGTTCTTTGAATTCTTCCAAGGCAGGTGTTGCAGCAAAGTATTGGCTTTGGGAGTGCGAGAAAAGGGGTACCTCTTCCCTGGGTCTAGTCTAAGGGACAAAGCTCAGCAGGAATCCTGGGGAACTTGCCAACCAAGCTTCCCTGGTGTTGCAGGACTGAAAAAGGCACTCGCTCTACTTTTCACAGCATTCAAAAGCAGAACTGTCAAAAGCTGGCCCCCAAATGCTCATATTATGTGGGAGAAAGTCTTGGGGAGAAAATGAGGAAGGAGGGGAATTATGCAATTGAAAACATGTACCAATCCAGACAGAATAATGAAACACAGACACAAGATTTTGCACTCAATGGAAATTGCATTTAGCCATGTTTTGTGATTTGAAAAAAAGAGAAAGACTGACTCAGAGAGACAGATGGAGACACATGGGGTGAGGAGAAAGAGAGAGGAAAAAAGGAAAGAGACTGATACAGAGAGTCAGCAACAGCCAGTTGGAGCCCCACCAAGGAGAGGACTGGGAGCAGCGGGGCTTGGGGCAAATGGCTTTGTCTTCTGCCTGTGTTGCTTTCTCCTGTCCCTGCATCTGGGCCTGCAGAAGGGCCAGCCCAGCAAGTGCCAGGGCCCAAGCCACTGCTGGCCTCGACAAGAAGGAAACCAGGAGTCCTCTCATCCCCCATTCTGGGGCCTTGGAGGTTTTTCTCTATATTTTTCTATGTTCCCAAGTTTTTAAAATGTTGATCATACAAGGAATACTACTTAACAATAAAAAGAAACGAACCATTGATACACGTGACAATGTGAATGACTCTCCAGAGCATTTTCTAGGTGAGAAAAGTTAGCCTCAAAATATTACTTAAGGTATGATTCCATTTCTATGACATTTTAGAAATGACAGAATTATAGAAATGGGAGGCAGATTAGTGACTGCCAAGGGTTAGGGATGGTGGGGGGAAGGTGTGGCTATGCCTAGAAGGAGTAGCCCAACGAGGGTCTTTGTGGTGATGGAACAGTTCTGCAGGGGGCAGTTCTGCAGGGGGCAGTTATATGAAGCCACTCATGTGACAAAATGACATACATCTATACACACACATTGTGCCAATGTCAATTTCCTGATGTTGATATGGTGCCATTAGGGGAAACAGAGTGAAGGCTCAGGGAACCTCTCTGTTTACTACTGTTCAACTTCCTACAAATTTATATTTTAAACTAGAAAGTTAGCTTTAAAAAGTTCCAAAAAATATCATCATGTACTGTGATGATGCTACTGCACTCTAGCCTGGGTGACAGAATGGGACCCTGTCTCAAAAAAGAAAGAAAGGGAGGAAAAAGTTTATCCTAAAATGTTAATTGCAAAACAGACAAAAGCTTCTAAAATACTAAAGACAAAATAGCATGAATTAAGGGTTGTAATCCACACAGAAATTCTTACCTAATCTAAAATTTACCCTGAGGATGAATAGAGGCTGAACAGAAAACCAGGTAGAGGGTTGAAGAGAGGGTAGCTGAGAGAAAAGAACTCTGCCTCTTCTTGGCTGTGTGATCTGTGTCTCTGGGCCCAGATTCCTCATCTGTATAGTGGGTTGCTATACAGATTAAAGATGATAGCACTTGTGAAACAGGTGACCAATTAATACAAAGTCTCTTTCTTCCTTAGGGCAGCCACCACCAACCATAACATGTCACTGGCCTGGGAGGCCCCTGCCTTCACCTGTTGGGGCCGGGAAGGGAGATTGGTGCTGAAAGAGCCCTTAGGAGAATCCTATATATGCTACCAAGAATGCTATAAAAGATTTTGAGCCCCATCACTGTTGGGAGGAAAATACCCATTTTCCCTGGGAAAGCCTTTCTAGACTTATTAATCTTTAAGTAATTTTTAAGGCCATCACAAATGTGGTAGCATTCATCGGGTCAGGGTGAGGGGAATGTTTGGCTTTAAAACAGAAAGAGACAAAACGGTAATTCCATTAGTATTTTTAAATTGTAAACGATGAAGATAGACCTTCCTGCTATAGTACTGCAAAACACTAAAGCTAACTCGGGTTTGGAAATGCAGTGATGCTGGCATTCCTGTTTGGAATGAATGGGTGAACATGCATGGGGTAGCCTGAGGAGGCTGGGTTCTTGGGAGCAGGGGAAAGCCCTGCATTGCCTGAGACTCTGACAGCCACCATCCTGTGCAAGTGGCACCACAGGAAATGCTTTTGAAAATACATTAGGGTGGAGCGTGAGGCTGGCTTTCAAAGCAGCAGTGTAGCCTCTTAGGACATGGAACATTTCAGTGACACTTTTCAGTGTACAAAATGCTTCCTTTGCTTCTCTCTCCTGCTTTAAGACTTTTTCCATTCAGGGCCCTGCCTGATGCCCAGTGGAAGGTCAGCCGTCAGCCGCTTGAGTTCCTCGGTGACAGCAGCCCCCTGCTTGTTGGACAGCTCCTGTTGTCAGAAAGCTCTCCTTGCCAGCCAGGTGTGATGTCTCTGACCCAGACAATCAACCCCACACACAGCCTGTCACTCCATCATTTGAATTCCATAGCTGCACATTTTAAAGATGAAAACATCTTTAGAAGTCCCTTGTTGAAATGCAAATATGGCCATGAACACCTACAGCCTCACATCAGTGAAGACCTTTGAGGTGGAGAGTTGGCAGGAAGCTCTGTGATGGAACAACTTGGGACAGTCAGAGCACAATGAACCAGAGGGTTGAGAGGCCAGGAGGGGCAAATATGCTTTATACAGGGAGCTCTTTGGGTCCTCTAGGGCCTGTGTCCCCCTGGGAAATAAAACAGAAGAATCCAGAAGGGCAGATTCCTTTCTCTCCTGTAGCTGCAAACCTGGCAGCTGGAAACAATCCTTAGCCACAGTCAGAGTGTTTCTTTCCCCTGGGGAGATTCAAAGGATCCAGAAACTTCTGGTCAAGATGGTGCTGTAAATTCATGTTTTCCAACCCACCCTCACGCACTAAATTCACAACAACGATATAAAAAGATAGAATTCAAAACAGGAATAGCCATGCTCAAAGTCAAAACAAACATCTTTGTGGATCAGAAATTCAACAGAACCACAAGTCTGGATCCAGCCAAGAGTTTGACTCCCTCCAGGCATAAGGGACTAAATGAGCCCCTTCTGAGGCTGAGGGCAAGTCATCAAGTTCAGTGACTAGACATGTGAAATCCCTACCATCACAACAGGATGACAGCCTCTGAGTCATCAGCAGAAAACCTGGCTCTGGATGGGGTCCCAAGAGTGTGGGAGAAACTACCAAACCACTAAGCAGGGTGGGTATGTATAGAAAAGTTAATCCCACTTAACAAAAGCCTAAAACTAAAATTCCAAACACATTCTGGAAGAAAAATGAATGCTGATGTAGACAGCCAACAAAAAAATCAGTAGTTTGGAAAATGAATCCACTACAGACAAAAGTAAAAAAGAAGAAGAAGAAGAAGAAGAAGAAGAAGAAGAAGAAGAAGAAGAAGAAGAAGAGATTCTAAATTAAAAACAGGCAGAAACTAAACACAACCATTTAGAAAAATTGGGAATGGGAAATACAGTTATGGAAGTTAACTGAGGGGCAAGTACATCTAGATTGGACATGGTAGAAGATAGGACCAATGATTTGGAAGAGAAAACTGGGGATTTCACCTAGGATGCAACTGGAAATAAATTACAGGAAGGATGTACCCCATAAGTGCATCAATGTACACAGTTATGATTAAATAAAAAAAATTACAGGAAGGAGCAATGTAAGAGTTAGAGGAGGTTCTGATGCAAAACACAGGGTGCAGACACTGCGGGTGCCCAGCTCACATTCCCTTGGATGACCACAGCGATCACCTGAAAACAGTTCTGCACAAGACGACAGCTTCCTGCATTTCTGCCTGAGGGTATTTCGGGCCACACACACATGTGTCAATTTGTACAAGGACAGACAGACTACTGGGGGAGTTAGTCCCAGAAAAGACCTTCAACCAGCAGGACATTATTCACAGTAATTCCTCCAGCTTCCTTCTCCTTGATAGGGCAACTCTGCAGCCTGTTTTGTGAAGTCTCCCATGGGCCCCCACAGCAAGACTGAGCTTCTGTTTGCTCCTAGAAGCAACCCACTCAAAATCAAATCCTTTACTGACTTTCCCCCCTTCCTTACTTCTCTTCCCACTTCTTCACTGAGCTTCCTGGGATCACTTCCCAAAGAAACTACTTGCTCCTACTCCTTGTCTCAAGGTCTGTTTTGGGAAGCCCAAACTAAGACAGATAAGAAAATTATGATGTTTTAAAGGAGATCCAAGTCCAGTTCTCTCTCATGGAGTGGCTCAGCATTAAGAAGTTTGAGGCTAAGAGGAAGATTTCATGAAGTCATCCAAATCCAGGCTCCTTCTCTCTGACTTCTTGGTCCAAGATGGCTGCACCAATTCTAGCCATCTCGTGTATTTTTCAGATATCCTTTAGGAAGAAGTATAGGTCAAAGAATTACACACTTCTTGCTTTAAAGACATTACAAGAAAGCTTCGCAGGATTCACACTTATCTTCACTGTCCAGAGCTCTTTATATGCTCATATGTATCAAAATGGAAGACTCAGAAGTATCGTCTTTACCCCAAGCAGCCATGTGCCTAGCTAAACATCAGAGATTCTATTACTAAGGAAAAAGAGGAACGGATACTAAAGGACAAAAGGCATTCCGTAGAATGCCAAGCAGTTAAGAGACATGGAATATAGACTAACAGACTACTATGTAGGAGTTCCAGGAGAACAGAGGGAATGCAGAAGAAGCAAGATTACAGGAATAAGAACTGAGAATTTTCCGGAGTTAAAGAAAGACATGATGGCTCAGATTTGAGATGCATTCTCAGTACTGAACAGAACAATGAAAGTAAATTCACATCTAAACACAGCACAGTAAGACTACAGCATATCAAGAATTAAGAGAAAACACAAAAACTACAAAAAGATATTATGTGTAGGAGGAAGGCAACTTTTCATTTATTAACCCAACAAATATGTACTGAGTGCTTTCTTTGAGCCAGGCCTGTTCTGGAGGTGTCAATACAGTGATGATCTAGACAAACGAATTTTAATATGTCTGTCACTTATTATTAGTGATAGACTGCATTTCTGCCTGAGGGTATTTCTGGCCACACACACAAGTGTCAATTTGTACAAGGACAGACAGACTACTGGGGGAGTTAGCCCCAGAAAACACCTTCAGCCAGTAGGAGACATTATTCACATAGTTAGTATTATTATTAGATAGGGTTTGGGGCCTTAGAGAAAAATAAAGCAGAGTGAGGGATAAATGTGATGGAGGGTGGGGGTAGATATTTAAGGTGAGTTTTCTGGGGTTGGGGGCCTCTCTGTGACATTTGAGTGGACAACTGAATTGAGGGGATGCAGCGGGTTATATACATCTGTAGGGGAAGAGAGAACAAGCAAGTGCCAAGGCCCTGAGGTGTAATTCTGCTTATTATGTTCAAGAAACAGCAAGAAGGTCAGTGATCCAGCAGACAGAGCGCCAGGAGGGGATGAGCAATTTGTCCGGAGAAGTCATGGTGCAAGAGCCCCATTCTGGCCTTGTGCATTGGCGCCAGCTCAGACTGGCTGATTATGGAAGCTTCACATCTGCCATGGGGGGAGAATGTACACCACGATTAGCAAATGTTACAACTCAGGGCTCCTTACCTCTGAGAACCGGTGGTCACACAATGACCAGCACTCCACTGCTTGTAGGTGTGGTGAGAAATTCAGATGTTCTGATTGGAATAGGAAGCCATCAGAGGGTTTTGAACTGAGGAATAATGTGACATGGTTTTCTTCTCAAAGACTGTAGAGAACAACCCGTAGGGCTGCAAGAATGGAAGCAGGGAAATGGATTTGCAGGACGAGGTGAACAAGGAATAGTGGACTGGTCTAGGGAGGTCATGGGGTCAGGAGGAAGTGGTTTTAGTCCCGTGTCCTATCTGGTATTACCTCCCTGACACCGCATTTAGCCTCTGTTGATAGACTGATTCCAGGCTGGGAGGAGCATATTTTCCTGGAAGGAGCATGGGATTTGGAATCAGTGGGCCTGGATGCACTTGTTTATAATATAATTAACCCTCTGAGTCACAGTACCTTGTATGTAAAACTGAGATAATGCCTAAAAGGGGGGCCGTGAAGAATAAATGGAGTAGGCTCTGCGCCTATGGCTCAGTGGTTAGGGCGCCAGCCACATACACTAGGGCTGGCAGGTTCCAACCCAGCCAGGGGCCTGTTAAGCAACAATGACAACAACAACAACAGCCAGGCATTGTGGTGGGTACCTGTAGTCTTAGCTACTTGGGAGGCTGAGGCAAGAGAATCACTTAAGCCCAAGAGTTTGAGGTTGCTATGAGCTGTGATGCCATAGCACTCTACCCAGGGCAACATAGTGAGACTTTGTCTCAAAAAAAAAAAAAAAAAAAAAAAAGAATAAATGGAGTAAGGAATGTGAAATTTCTGTCTATCCTTCTTTCCTGGAGTAGAGTACCCTGACCCTCAGCCTCCCAGGGACCTTCCCCCTATAGGTTCATATCTTAGAAGCAACAGAAGTGAAACTACAGCGGGTCAGGGGATTCCCCTAGCTGGTTTCTGGGCTCTCTCAATTCCCAGGTGGGCTACCAGCGCCACCTAGTGTCTTAGTGTCCTACCTGAGTTCCTGCAGGCCAACCTTCCTCTGGATGATTTTTTTTTTTTTTTTACTTTATTCAAATTAATATGAGGGTACAATGTTTGTTTAGCAGGCCCTGGCCAGGTTCAAACCTGCCACCCCCTGGTGCACAGCGCTCTAACCATTGAGCACAGGCGGCCAGCCAACCCTGGATAATTTCTTGATCCTAAATCACCACAAGGTGAAAGACTCCTTAGCCATATGGAACCAACAGCCTATTGTCCGTCCTCCCATTCATTGTCCGACCTCACAAAGCTTGTTCTCTGCTGCCTCTCAACTTTGTCCTGCATGTGAGTCTTAGTTCCACATCCAGATTATAGAGGGCAGGATCTGTATTTTCAGCATCCTCTTTCTTGAACAACTACTTTTCACTAGGCAATCTGACTTAATCCTTACGGCAATTATATACTTATTTCTTATCTGGAGAAAATGAGGCCAAGACATAGACAGTGACTCCCTTAAGTTCACCTGATAAGCAACCAGGTAAGGTTTGATTCTAAGGCTGCTCTCTACAAGCTGAAGGTTTCTTCCACAAAAACATCCAACGCATGTAGGTACCTAGAAGATGCTCAGTGGGTCATTTGATATATTAGACTATTTTAAAGAAATGAAGAAAAGAGAACACTGAACAGGAGTTAGGAGACCCACACTCAGGTTCAAGGTCTATCTTAAAAAACTTTCTGAATAACCTTGGGTGGATCAACACCCCTCTGTGGCCCTCAGCCACCCTGTGAGTAAAAGAAAGGGATGGGACAAGATGTTCCTAAGGCTCTATCAGGTCCAGATATTCAGCAGTTGCAAAGTTGAGGAGAGAATTCTAGATAAGCGTTAAGATTGTGGGCTTTCAAGCCACTGCCTGGGTGAGTCCCAGTTTCCCCACTTAACAGCTCTGAGATCTTGGACAAGTTATTCATCTCAACCTCCATTTCCTTGTTTGTAAAAAGAGAATAATGAGAGTATTCACCTCCCTGCTTCATGGGGGTGTTGAGCTATCTATTAGAGCTTCTTAAAACTGTAGTTGGAATACAGTAGGTAATAATGTGTTTTTTTTTTTAATATTGATTTTACCTTCTCCCTAATTCTTCTCATTTAACCATTCAGCCAGATCACATAAAAGTCTTCTGCACTACAATCAGTGCTGGCCCTTGGTTAATTCCTCCAAAATCTAGGATACACTCACACATATATATAATCACAGATACGGCAATACTAGAGGTTGTATGTCTGACACATAAGTTCATAGGATCACCTGGATAAAACCTGAAATTCTTGAGAAAAAAATAAGGCCCAAAGACGGCGGCCGAGTAACAGCTTCCTTGCAACTGGGCACAGCAAGTCTGGGGAGACAGGACTCCAGGCATCTCTGGCCGGTGGGATCTGCCTATAATCATCCCTTTGAGGATACAGGGAGCCAGCAAGGACTTCTGGACCCCAAGAGGAGGACAAAAACAGTGGAGAACTGGCAAGTGATTGTG
>CAUYPK010054945.1:0-11855 GCA_963574355.1 Loris lydekkerianus
GTGGGGCTTTGGTGTGTGCCACACCTTTTGGGCGCAAGACACAACTGTAAGAGGGACTTTACCTAAAAAATGCAATCAGTGTAACCTGGTTTATTGTACCCTCAATGAATCCCCAACAATAAAAAATAAAGGAAAAAAAAAGAAAAAAACAAGTTCTTTAGGGTGGGCTCTCATTCAATACAAAGGTCTCCCTATAAAAAGGGGAAATATGGACGCAGAGACATAGAGGAAGATGATGTAAAAACATACAGGGAGAAGATGGCCAATTAGGAGCCAATGAGAGACTCAGAGAAGACCCTTCCCTCACACTCTCCAGGAAAGACCATGGGTGACTTGACCTTGAATTTCTAGCCTCCAGAACTGTGAGACAATACATTTCTATTGGTTATATCTTTGATACTTTGTTACATCATTCTCAGCCAGTCAATAAAAAACCTTCATAACAAGTAATTAAATGTTTACTCAAAAAGAAGATAAGAGTACTCATGACATTTATCTTGAATAGGTAAAGAATTCATAATGGAGTTGAATTGACTAATGTCTCTTCTCCTTGCTCAACTGGGATATCAAGATACTATGATAAAAATAAAGGTAACAGAGGAAATTAGAGTATAACTTTAATCAGGAAAAATACAATTTATCATGTGAGATTTAACAATGACATGATATCAGGAAGTAGTGAAGCCAGCCACAGTGAATAGTGCTGGTCTCCACATGACAAAAATGCCATTAGTCATTATGGTACAATGAACATCTTTTCATTAGCTCAATACAAGTATTTTTGCTTTATTTTATGTTTTATATGCAGTGGACTTCTTTGTTTTCTGAGCCATCATAAGGTATGTTTTGGGAGAAATACGCAAACTGACAACGTATTTGAGCTGCCCCTTTGTAAACACATTTTTTCTTTGAGTACTTACTGGCCAAGAAGTTGTTCTGCTGCATGAGTTGATGTGCTTTTGTCTCCAGAGTGTCAACAGACTCCACAGCCTGGAAACGGTTCAACACCACACAGGAAGAGAGATTGACCAGCATGCTGCCCAAGAGGCGGAAGCGCCCAGCCCCTGGGTGGTTAAACATCTTATCCAGCAGCCCTCCTAAGGAAAGCAGAGTAGGACAGGTCACTGTGTCCTCACACCAGAGCTTCCTGCTCATAGAGCAGAGGTGGTGCAAATGAATCTGGGCACGAGCACAAACTCCTGCACCACAGTCGAAGTTTGTTCACATGCAACATATGCCACGTACTCGCTGAGTATAAACTCTCTCCCATTTTACAGACCTTCTGTGTGGCGCTGATACTCACATGTAAATGTAAAGAAAACAGTTATAGCAGGGTGACACTGCAGACCAAAGGGACGTCAGACAATAGGAGGAGGTGGCACCATAAACAGAAGGAGGAAACCTCTACAAGTGGCAGGAAAGGCTCTTTCACAGGGTTCAGGAGAGTTTCTGGGGGAAAAAAAATGTTTATGTTCCAACCTGGAGTCAAGTGATCCTAAAAGAAAAAAAAAATGCCTTCCCTGAAGCAGCAAGCAGTCATTTCATAACATTAATTTTGCAAAACCAATTATGAAGAAGTATTGACATTGAGGAAAACAAATCCTTGCTCAGCCTCTGTCCCAGATCTGTGCATTTGAAATGAAAGTATAGCAGCAACTTTAGATCAAAGTGGGCAGCGTCTTGACTATGGATGCTGCCCACAGACATGTTTCCAGGGCACAACACTGAGGATGTCTCATTATTTTCACTCTCCGGTCCCAGAGGAGCTGGAAAAAACAAGTAATGGGGAGTAAGGCAGAATGGGAAGAATCCCCAGAACCCTGAGGGGGAAAATGGCATGTGACCCCGGAGTCCATGGGGGCAGAGTGATGGGAGTGGGTTGCTCAGGAGCCCCAGCAGGAGACATCGTGGACGCCAGTAGTAGCCCACCCCATCACTATAAGCAGGATAAGGATTCCTCCCCCTTCCACGGCGCATGAAGAAACGGTTCCACGTGGCCATAACCCAAAAGAAAGTTGCTCATCTAGTCAGCATGATATTCACAGCAGAGAAATCTCCACCTGCCCCAAGCTCTGGATCTTAGAAAGATGCAGCTTTTTTTTTTTTTTTTTTGCCTTATTGTTCAGGAACTTACAAAGAAAATAAAAGAACTAAGGAGAATTGAACATACCTGGAAACATACCAACATGTTTTTAGACACCCACAGCGCGCACAATATTACGTGAAACCATACAGACAGAATCACAGGTCTAGAAAACTGTCAGTCACCAGTGATCACTTTCTTGGCTACAGGAGCTTTTCATCTAATCTCACCTAGTGGGGGACCCCCAGCTTCTGACATGTCATCCTCTCATAAGGGAACTAGGTTACAACTGGCTCCCACCCAACCCCAAATCTGTCAGACTGAACGTAACTGACCACTGGGAAATACCAAGTCAGAAGAAATGCAGGCATGACTGGAATCTTCCAAGACACAGCTTGCAACATACTTGACAATCTTTTTTAGCACTTTTTAATTTTACAGAAGAATATTGTATAATTTGGGGCAAGTGTTGACTGCCTAACATTCTAGTGGTATATGTACTACTTTGCTCTTAAGCACATGGGTGCATTCTCTACAATCCACACCCGACCTCCAACATGAGCACTCATGAAGCTCAGAAACACCCCAGGGAATGGAAATTCCCTAGGAGTGTCCTCAGTGTCATCCTTGACTTTGTCTTCTCACCCATGGTCGGGGGCAGCCTCTGCCTCAGGCCTTGTCACTTGCCTTCCATGGTATGGTGACAAACAAGGATCTGTCCCTGCCTGCCCTCTGTGTGCAGGCCCTGCTCCGACTGGCCCTTCTGCATCTCACTGACCTCCTGAATGCTCTAGACTGCCCCAGTGACAGTCAGCTTTTGTCTGAGCCCACTGCCATCCTCCATCCCAGCCAGGAGTGAACCTGCCCTGCCCTGGGTGTTTGTCCCAGGATGCGGCAACACTGGTCTCCACTAAGGGCTGCCTCCATCTCTCACACTCACTTTCCTTCTCAACTTAGCTCCTCCCTGCTCCAAGCCCCTCTTTACCTTCCAGGCTTCTGGATTGAGACTGGGTTTTGCTTGCTTGGCACCCTGCTTGTGCTCGAAGGACGACTTGGGGCGATGCAATGGGAGCCAATCCTGAATGAGAAATTGCATCAAGATCCAGCACCAATGTCCCAAGATTCGTGGGAAATTCATTTAACGTGTCTTGGCCTCAACTTCCTCCCTGGTAAGAAACAATCATTTCCATCCACCAACTCCAGGCCACTGAAAACATGTAGGATTTCAAGCTTCAAGCAGTGTCAGCTTGTTCCGCCACTCCATGCTTCTGGATCTGCATTGTTTCTCAAAGAAGGTCATGATTTGTTAGTGCTAACGGCTGTTAGCAAGTTACAGGAATCCCCAGATCTCAGGCTAAGATGCAAGTTGAGAATTTCAGAAGGATGGATTTCAGGTGATTTTAAACTTTGGCTAAGTATCTACAATAATAGCGAGGTGGCATGATCACGCGCCAGGCACAGTTCTGGGCACATTTACATATTTTACATATTGTCTCATTAAATTCCTATGTTTGTAAGGAAATGCGCGTGGCACATTCATTTCACACCGTAGGAATCAAGGCACAAAGGATGAGAAACCAGTGAGCTTCAAAACCATGATTCAAACAGATGCCGTCCAGCTTTGGAGTTCAGTCTCTTACAAATGCAGTAGGCTGCAGTTATACTGCAGTTATACTGGGACTACACGAAAATGGTATTCAATGTATGTCAAAAATACCCAAACACTGGGAATGTTTAAGCAATGCAGTTGGAGAAGAATGGAGTGGCAGTCCCAGCACTGCCTGAAGTTTGCAATCCTATGTGTTTTTAGTGCCCTGGAGTTGGTGAATGGAAATGATTCTTTCTTACCCAGGAGGAAGTTGAGGCCAAGACAGATGAAGTGAATTTCTCGCACATCTTTGAACGATGGAGCTGGATCTGAATGTATTTTCTCATTCAGGCTTGGCCTCCGCTGCAGAGCCGCAAGCTGCCTTTTGAGCACAGGCAGGAGGCCAACACTAATGCAAAGAATTAGGTTCCTGGTTCCACCAAATATTGAAAGAGCCAGTCTCTAAGCCTCAGTTTGTCATCTGCATTTCGGAAGAAATAGAATAACTTATTACTGTTTCCCAGGGACAGATCAATGCGGAAAAAAGGATATGAAACTGTTTAGTAAACATTTAAGCAGAAGACCAATTAACCGTTGCCATTAGAAACAACACACTCATTCTCATAGAAACACACCGCTTTCTCTATTTCCTGCTCTGAGGTTGCACCGTGTCTCTGACACAGCCCTTGGCTGGTGACTCCAGCTTGCAGCTCTGACAGAGCTGTGCAGGGGAGAACTTGTCAAGTGTTTCAACCTGGGGGGGGGGAGGTGAGGTGGGGTGTGCAAGGAGAAGATAGTGACCCTGGATGAGTTTTATAAGGTGAAAATTCTGCGAAATTACTGATGGTTTGAAAAATTCATATTTTATTTGACTACTCCTCATTTGTGCTAGTATGAAATTATGTCTCATTTTGCTCGTACACTGCCTAGCACCAGCTAGAAAGTTCGATGTATCAGAATCCAGACATGTTATTTCTGCTGTGGAGTGCTACCCTGAGGGGTGGTCTTTATGCTTTGCAGTGGTTGTGACGGCAACTCCCTTAAGGACGCTGTTGTTGTCTAAACATTGTGGGCACAAGGCTAGGCTTGGATATTCTTGTGTGCAACGATGCCCCTGGGAACCACCACCAAAAAGCAAGACCCGTGAAAGACACGTAGTGGGGCAACCAAGCTTGGGGGTGTGAGAATGTCATAATCTCCCTACTGTGGCTACTCCAGGGGCACAAGGCCTGGGGCCACAGAGCCCTCACAACGTGTCTTTGCTCCCCTGGCAGATCTACTGTTCATCCCATGGTTTACATTGGAAAGTTATTTAATCTGTCAAAGTTTCCATTTCCTCATCTGTAGCACATAAAAAGCAAAATTACCCATGGAGCTGTTAAAATTAAACGAAGTGTATATATCTATATATACACACACATACACACATATCTGCATTATAACCTGATGCAATAATATATACGTATGCTATATATATATCTGCTATAACTTGATCCTAAAATTAAATAAAGTTTATACACACACACACATATATGCATTATAACCTAATGCTATAATAAGGGCTAACTGCATGCTATTATCATCTTTATAACCGCTAAAGGAAAGAGCTCCAACTCATTATCTTTATTTAATTCCCTTGCATGAAGCTAAGCAGAACAACTAGAAAATAAAAGATCAAAAAAGTGTACTGTGCACTGTGGGGTGATTTATTTTTTTTGTGGTGGTTTGGAAATTGTTAAATTTCACAGTCTGGGGCAAACTGGGGGCATTTTCATATTATGTTTTTATATTGCTGACCATTTGTCACTTAGAATGTGTTGCTCCATAAGCTTACCTAGTAAGCATGGTTAGAGGATTTAGCTGTATAATTCCAGATGTGAAATACAATAAAGAGTGAGTTGGCCTAAGTACAGTGTTGTTTTCAGTGTCTTCCAGGGTAAAGATCAAAGCTGCTCTAAAGAATGCCTTAAGAATGCCTCTGAATCATTTACATGATTGGGACACACACATGCACACACAGGCACACACAGAGTCATGCTGCTTGAGTACTGCTCCTAGGGAATAGATTTGTAAACCTGTATAGCACGTTACTGTACTGAATATTGTAGGCAGATGTGACATGATGGGATGTATTTGTGTATCTATACATACCTAAACATAGAAAAGGTACAATAAAAATATGTCTGAAAAATTAAAAAATGCTACAACTATACAGAGCATTTCCCAGGAAAGAACCTTTCAGGAATGGGGGTTGGTCTGGGTGAGTGGGTGAGTGAAGGTGAAGGCCAAGGACATTGCTGTGCACTGCTGTAGACTTTACAAACCCTGCATGCCTAGGCAACACTAAATTTACATAAACAAATGATTGCTTCAATAATAAATTAACCTTACTTATTGTGACTTTTTAAATTTATCAACTTTTAATCTCTTTTAATTTTTTGACTCTTTAATAATAACAAAGCTCAAAATAAAAACATATTATATTGCTGTACAAAAATACCCATATTTTCTTCTTTTATATCATTATTCTGTAAGTTTTCTAATCTTAATTTTTTTTGTTTTTACTTTTTAAACTTTTTTGTTAAAAAGTAAGAAACAACCACACACCTTATCTTAGGCCTACATAAGATCAGGATTATCAATATCACTGACTTTCACCTCCACGTTTTGTGCCCTGAAAAGTTTTCACAGGTAATACCATGCATGGAGCTGTCATCTCCCATGACAACAATGTTTGAAAGACCTACTTAAGGCTATTTTATAGTCATTTTTAATAATAATAATGATAAGTGCATTCCAAATTAATGATTTAAAAGCACAGTATAGTAAATACATAGACCAGCAATATTTATTATCATTATCAAGTATTATGCATTGCAAATAGCTGCATGTAAGATACTTTGTATGACTGGCAGCCCAGTGGCCTTGTTTACACCCATAGTACCATAAACATGAGTAATGCTTTTGCTAAAAAGTTATAACAGCCATGACAGTCACTAGACATTAATTAGAAATCAGAAAGCAACTCCACACAAAAACTCAGTGGGTCTCAGGATACTGTACAGATCTTCTTCCTTTGAGAAGAAAGCAGCAATATCCCGGGGGGCGGGGGGGGTAATACACATAATCCCCACACAGTGAATTAAATGTAATAAAAATAAAGTGTGTTCCAATATTAATTGAATGTTCTATCACTTTAGAGACTTGGAATGCACACCTAACCCAAAGGCACGAGGGGCAGTGCTGTGGGAGGACAGGATGAAGGGGGAAGCACACAAGTGGATGAAGCCCATCATGAGAGGGCTGGAGCCACAGCTCACTGGTCTTGTTGGATCACTCCGTCTCATGCAATAAGGAGCAAAAGATAGACTGGCAGGAAAGATATAGGGCTCATGGAGCAGGAGACATGGGAAAGACACACAGGCCTACTTTTAGTCTGGAAGGGCAACAGGAATAGTGAGCTTCACATACAGATAAATACAAAGCAAAATTTTATAAAATTCTGCAAAAATTTGGGGACAAGCTCCAGGTAATAATAAAGGTTGTTCCCCATTCCATGTATATACCTGATGACCCTAGATATGGCAGGCATTAGCCAAAACAGACTAGAGGACTTGACATTCCGGTACATATACTCCACAAAATTATTTTTAACAAATGATTCCATCCTATTGCTCTAAATGGGTTTCTCAATCTAGGCATTGGAGACATTTTGGTCCATAATTATTTATTGTGGAGGGCAGTTCTGTGCATTTTAAGATGTTTAGTAGTACACCTGACCTCTATCTATTAGATGCCAATAGTATCTCACCAATTGTGACAACTAAAAATATCTCCAACATGATCAAATGTCCCCTGGGGGACAAAATCACTCTCAATTGAGAACTATTGATCTCAACCGAATCACAAGAGGTTCCACTAATATCAACAGCTTACACTCAGGCTTTAGTGCCTCGTTCATAACATCACTATGTTTACGGAAACCTTCCAGCATGAAAGAGAAAACTCAAAATGAATGTACTCAGCCCTACTATGAAACTAATTTATGGCTTTCACATGAAAGCTATAACCCAGTTATAACCCAAGAATAGGGGGAAGGGGGAAAGGGAGGGGAGGGAGGGGGAGGTGGGCAAAGAACGGGTGATTGGTGGGATTACACCTGCAGTGCATCTTACAAGGGTATATGTGAAACTTAGTAAATATAGAATGTAAACATCTTAACACAATAACTAAGAAAATGCTAGGAAGGCTATGTTAACCAGTGTGATGAAAATGTGTCAAACGGTCTATAAAACCAGTGTCTGGTGCCCCATGATCGCATTAATGTACACAGCTATGATTTAATAAAAAATAAATAAAAATTTTTAAAAAAAGAAAGACAATAATAACAATGATTAAAAAACAAATGAAAGTAAAAAAATGATGTTTTTTAAACACAGGTAAAAGCATCAAAGAAGAAAATGGAAGGAAAACCTCCCTTCTTTGA
This sequence comes from Loris lydekkerianus, assembly GCA_963574355.1. NCBI lineage: Eukaryota > Metazoa > Chordata > Mammalia > Primates > Lorisidae > Loris > Loris lydekkerianus. The sequence continues at coordinate 8,158 of CAUYPK010054945.1, forward strand.
AGAATAGTCTATTTAAAGGATCTATTGAGAAAATCTCTGCTTAGAGTAATGAAAGACTACCTGATGCAGACAAATTTTTCTTCCAAGAACAACTAGAAAACATGAATAACTTTTTCAAAATCTGCATGAAGGCTTTAAAGAGCTATTAAAGCAACAAAGACTAGAAGTTCTGAGATCCAAGAGGAAAAGAAAACATAGCAAGCCTGGTTTTTTGGTGTGTCCAAGAACTGAGAGGCTTGGCAGTTCAAGTTCAGGACCTACCAAAAATATAGGCTCTAGTAAATACCAACTTTTAGTTTAAATCCCTCACCACCCAAATTGGGTACTCCCTAAGAGCACATGGAAACCGAAAAATTCCCTTTTAACACTGACGTCTAGCTCCATCAATCACCTCAGTCCTAATTGGATCAGGATAACGTGATCCCACCCTAGCTTTCTGCTAAAAGCAGGAAAATAACATTGCCTGGAGGAAGATACCACCGTCAGGAGGGTCAAATTTATTTCTAAAATTTTCAGTCATAATATCTGGTATTTAATTAAAAAATACTTAGTATTTATGGAGATAAGACAGAATAACCAAAAAAAGAAAGAGAGAGAGAGATAAAAAGACTATAGAAAAAGATCTCTGAAAGACTCAAATATTACAGTTCATAACATACATTTCAAAAGTGTAATTATTGCAACTAAAAATTAGATTAAAGTAGGGCGAATTTCAGCAGAGAACTAAAAACTATAAAAAATGAATTTTAAAAGGAAAATATAACTGAAATGAAGTCATCCATTTCAGTTTAACAGCAGATTAGACCCTGCAGAAGAGAGAATTAGTAGATTGGGTAAGAAAAACAATTCACAAACTGAAGAATAAAGAGAAAATAAAAGGTTGGACAACATAGAAAGGGGTATCAGGAAACACACGGACACTGTGAGAATTTTTAGTCATGTTTAACTGGGGTGCTAGCAGGCAATCAGAAGCAGTGTTTTAAGAGATAGTAGTCAAGACCTCCCCAAATTGTCACTGATTCAAGAATTGCTACAAAATCAAAACAGTATTCTCATCAAAGAAACCACACTAAGTACATCATAATAAAACCCCTGGAAAGAAACAAAGAAAAAGAAAGAGGGAGAGAAACAAAGGGAGGAAAGAAAGAAGGGAAGAAACTTAAAGAGGAAAATATAAATATTTTGAACATATTCTCCATAGAAATTAAAATATAGCCTCAAAATACATGAAATCTCAATTGACAGAACATAAAGAAGAAATACTCTAATCCAGAATCATAATGGGTAAATTCAAACACACACATCTTAGTAACTGCTACAATAAGGAGACAGTGAGAATACACAGAATTATACCCAAAATTACAGAACTATTGTATGCAGGCACCAGAATTGACCACATGTGGAGACATTAAGTAAGTCTCAATAAATTTCACACAAATGAAATCATATTAACAGAACAGTCTGTGACCATTGTGAGATAAAGCCAGAAATCAGTAACACAAAGATAAATTGAAAATCCCAAATATTCAGAAATTAAGATATAGGCTTTCAAATCACCTGAATGTCAAAACAAATAAATTACACTATATATACAAATATATTTAATTGAATGATGATGAAAACACAACATATCAAAACTTGTGAAATGCTGTTAAGATCATGCTCAGGGGGAAGTGGATAGTCATGAGTACAAGTTAGAAAAGAGGGCAAAGTGGAAATCAACAATTTAATTATCCAACTCAAGAAGTTACCATAAAAAAGGCAAAAAATCAAAGATAGAACCAATTAAAACAAAATTAGAAATCAATGAAACAGAAAACAAACACAAACTAGAATAAACAAGAACAAATACTTGTATTGTGGAGTTTTTTAAAAGACTAATGAAATTGATAACCCTCTAATAGGACTAATCAAAGAGAAGACACAAATTTAAATGATTAGGGATAAATAGGGGATGTTTCCAAATATTCTTCAGTTATAAAAAAAAAAAAATGTTGCTGAGTAGAATTGCTCAAGAACTTTTATTATCATGCTCTCTTTTTCAGGATGACATCTGCAAATGTAAACCCACCAAGAACACGGCAATAAAGCAAAAATGAAGAGAAGGTAGGACCCAGAAATCACAGTATCCACCCCAGGAGAGCAGAGAAAAGAGAGAATCCCCAGGAAACCAGCCATGGATGGCAGGAGAGGGCAGCTGCCTAGAGGGGCTCTGAGAGAGAGGCTGGGGGCGGCGTGTGCATCTTCACAGACAAAAGCGGTCAACCTAGAGGCATCTGTGGGCTCGCTGGGGCGAGAGCAATGGATGCAAGGTGTCCAAAGCAAGAAAACAGGAAGCTCTAGGAAAAGGGAAACATTATAAAAAAGGAAATGTCATTGCAATGCATGGCCTGGCTCTGCATTGAACAATATTTATCTCATCATAATGTTGTATGACAACTAAAATGGTCTTGTAACTACAGTGGGAGCAACTCTCAGGGAAATGATATGATGCAAAACTACAGCTGGAAATCCACTGATACTTCCCATAACAAATAAACCAAAAAACACTACTATAGGTATATCATTTAAGAATATAATGACCAATCCAGAAGGAACTACTAAACAAAGTAGAAATAATTCAAACCAGGGAGTGAAAATGGAAGTAGGGGTTGGATTAGGGAACTATTCCTTGGTTTGAGGGTAATATTTATGGATATGAAGAACCTTTGCAATATAGTTACTTTTTAACAAATTATCACAAAATGACATGGACAATACAGTCATTTTTGAATATATATATCCCCATGTTTACATAAGTACATATATATAAATCCATCATGAAAAGAACCCCAAAGCTTGTACAATAGGCTCAGCACCCATAGCTCAATGGTTAGGGTGCTGGCCACATGCATCGGGGCTGGTGAGTTCCAACCCGGCCCCTGGCCTGCTGAACAAACAAACTAAAAACATAGCAGGGCATTGTGGCGGGTGCCTGCAATCCCAGCTATAAGGTAGGCTGAGGGAAGAGAATCACTTAAGGCCAAAGGTTTGAGGTTGCTGTATGCTGTGACGTCATGGCAGTCCACTGAGGGTGACAAAGTGAGACTCTGTCTCAAAAGAAAAAGAAAAAAAAAAAAAGCAAAGCTTGTACAATAGGTATCTGTGATGATAAGATTATGGGAGGATCCCCCCCCCCAGGTTATCTGTATTTACTGGTTATCTAATGTTTCTACAATAGACATATATGGTTTTTGTAATAATCAAAAAAAATTTTTTTAATTTATTTTTTTATTATAGATAAAAATATGCACCATAGATGTGTCCCAACCCATTACCCTCCCTCCACCCAAACCTCCCGCCTCCCTTCCCCTTCCTTGGTCCTTTCCCCATAGTCTTGAGGTATAGTTCGGTTATAGCCTTCATGTGAAAGCTATAGTTTAGCTTCATAGTAGGGCTGAGTACATTGGATACTTTTTCTTCCATTCCTGGGATACTTTGCTAAGGAAAATATGTTCCAGTTCCATCCATGTAAACATGAAGGAGGTAAAGTCTCCATCTTTCATTAAGGCTGCATAGTATTCCATGGTATACATGTACCACACTTTGCTAGTCCATTCGTGGGTCGATGGGCACTTGGGTTTCTTCCATGACTTAGCAATTATGAATTGGGCTGCAATAAACATTCTGGTACAGATGTCTTTGTTATATTGTGACTT
>CAUYPK010054958.1:0-15302 GCA_963574355.1 Loris lydekkerianus
TAAAAGTTTATCCTTCCCTGACCCCTCCCTTATCCCCAACCAGAGATGAGCCTAATGACACCCTCAATCCTGATGAGGCTTCATCTCTAGAAGAGGAAGCCGCTAAAGGTCATAACCCTGATTGGCCACCCTTGTCAGCATCCCCTTCTTATGCCACTGCCCCCCCCATTTTGGGGAGTTTGATCAGAATCCTGTCTTGCTCCCTGTTCTTCGTGTCTCTTGTTCCCTTCCACTCTTTCCCTTCATATCCTAGGTCCCTGCTGAACTAGCCCTGTGGGCCGGGGCACTGTTACATTCAAAGTACTTTTGCCCTTTTTGCTCTTAGGAGCTTTATAATTGTTATAATTCTTAAAACAGACATAAAGGAATGAAATCACAAGAAGGAAGCCTTGTTTTAAATAATCCACAATTCAAGTCTGACCTTGGCATGCGGGTGTTTTGCCTGCCCTATGTAGGGTGGGTCAGTATCTTAGATAATGCCCTAGTGGCCAGCACAGAGGGGACCGTTTGAGCAGGTGCCTAGGTAACAGAAGCCGCCTTTTTCTTCCTAGGGGGCCGGCATGATGGAGGGAAGATGAAACACCTGCTGGGGGCAGGGGCTGTGTCAGGGCGAGGGTGGTCTTGGTGGGAGCTCTCCCAGCCCCGGGGACAGCCCAGCTTAGGTAGGCAGTCTTTTCTGCCTCAATCCCCTCTGAGTGGTTTTTCTGTTCTTTTTACATCTTCTTTACTCCACGTGCATCAGTCTACCCAGAAACCAAACCCCAGCAGGGGCCGGGAGAATCACCAGCAGGTACAGAACCTCCGCCTGGGATTGTGGGTTTGTAATTTGTCCACTCCCCCCACTGACCCATTTTCTGGAAAGACTAAAAGCAACATCAGACAAAAGAGCGTTACACTGTGTTCCTTCCTTTTAATCTCAACCGCAGGACAAAGGGGTTTCACCGCCTAGAGCTGAATGAGGGATGACTTCAGCCAATCTGGGTAGTTTCAGAACAAATGTAAAATAAATTCAAAAGGCCTTGACTCATGAGAGATAATGGGACATCTATCTGCTCTGGGCAACATGTGAAAGAACTAAGATGAAGTGCATTCAGTGCTGAGCTCACGGCTGAGAGCCCCAGAGATGACCCGAAAAGGCTCCACCAGGCCTGAGCAGGCCAGATGCACGGCCAAGAAATCCCACCAGTCAAGTCCAAATCCAATTTTTGCACAAATCATCTTCCTGTCTGTAAGTCCACGCCCTCTCTGGGCAACCCCCGGGAAGTTTCTGGAAGTCACTGTGATTAATACACGGCAGGGGGAAGCCTGTGGCAGCCCTGTGTGTCATCTCTTTATGTCACTGCTTGTATTTTTTTATATCTCTAAAGTGGGTCCTGATCTTCCTGCTCCTCTTCTCCACCCCACGCCCCCCTCCTTCCCCTGCCAGGCCCCTCCTCACAGGCATAAATAAATAAATAGCTCCTTCCTTGGCAGAGAGCACACCCCACCAGGTACCAGGGTGGAGGGAGAGGGAGAAGATTTCCTAACGGGACCGTATTCCAGCTCCTGGGGGAACCGTGGTAGGTTATAAAACCTCTGTTCCACCTGCTGTCTGCCAAGTGGGTTCCTGGTCACCGGATGGAGCCCCAAGGAGACAGACAAGCATAAGAGGATGTGTACGTCTCATCTTCGGGGTGAATCAAAAACTAAATCACCATTCTCGGCAAAGGTCTTACATCGCAGCTCTGACCACAGAGAGAAACAAACATCTGAAGGCAGATGATGGTGGTCTGAGGCCAGAATTCCAAAATTCCACTTTCCAAAAATCCAAGTGGCTTTCTTGAAAATGGTGATAGGACACGCCGCTGGATGGGGGCCAGGGCGAAAGACAGGCCACAAGGGTGACCAGGAGATTTCCCTTCTTCTGGCAGTTGGGTGGCCCCATGGGCCCTGCCACGGGGACAGGCCAGGGTTTGCGTGACTGTGTCTAAGTCTGCACACCCTTGGAGGGCAAGCTCCTTCGCAGATCTCCAGCTCTCTCCACAGTCCTCACTGTGGCTCCACCCCAAAGACCCCTGTCTCTGCCATTGGTCCAGTCCCAGTGCCAGGTCTCCTCCCTCCAAAGGGCCAGGCCACTGGAGTCCAAGTCACCCTCCGAGGATAAACTTATTTGCAAAGCAAAAGTCCCTCAGCAATACACAACTGTCCCCATCCTCTCACATGCGGCCCGTCGGACCCAGGAAGGCCCATGTGAGGGGAGCGTACCTTGGAGGGGGCGGCATCGAACAAGCTTCCCACTGCTGATCCTTCCTTTATGTTTTTTGGGGATATTTTGTTCATCATGAATTATTCACATAAATTTGGATTTTTAAACATATTGCACTAAAATATTATTTACCTTGATCATTGGGCAGTATTTTGGCACCTGTTCCTAAATTTTGCGCCCACTTGCCTCACCCTAATCCCAGGCTCTAGCCACATCGTCTGCTTTTGCACCTGGAAGGGAGTCCCCAGGGGAAGGAGGGTTGGTTGAAATTAAAGTCCACTGCCGGAGAGGAGAGAGGACAGGTCACCATGTCCCCTTTGCCTGCGCAGGGGTGCCTAGTAGCCTCCCCAGAGAGCAGTCTCTGAACTTGGCAGTCTCTTCTTGGCCCCCACCCAGGGTCCCCATACCAGGGCCACCACTGTGTATAGGACACAGGTGGGGGCCAGAAAAGCCGGTTCACCTCATTTGTGCTGCCCCCGCGAGCACCAAGAGCCGGATCAAGTTTAGGAGCGGAGTGACAATGAGCTCTGGCCCTGAATAGGCCTGTGAATGTCTTTAAGGAACAAGGTCAGCCAGAAGAAGGTGCCATCACTCCAGAGCTCCCTTGAAAACGTCTGAGTAAAAGTGACTGATAAAGGCACATTGACACTGGACTAGCCCTGAGGGCACAGGCAGGGGCGGGGCAGCCACTCCCCCAAACTGCCCCCACCATCCGGGTGACCCTGTGCTGACTCACCCCTACCCACAAGCGCCAAAGACGATGCTTCCTGTGACCGCCCAGGGGGGCCTCGTCATTGCTGGGGGCCACATCCCCATAGTCTTCCTCCTATGCCCACCCTCGGAAGAATGTCCCCCCCATTCTGGTTCCAGATCTCTCATCCTGGGCCCCCCTCCTCTCCTCTGTGGCCCCCTCAGGGATAGTTGTTTCAGCCCTAAAATATGCCCAAGCACCTGCCCCACTGTTAAAAAAAAATCCCACCCCTCAAACTGTCACCCTCTGCTTTTTTCCTTCCCTGCACCCTCAAGCTTCTCCAAAGTTTAGTCTGCACGGGCTAACCCACCACTGTCCGGTTCCCCAAAGTATTCTCTTTAAACCAAAGAAATCTTTACAGTATTTCAGACTGAAAGACAACTACACAGTGTAATCAAGAACTCCTGCGAACCTTCTCCCAGATGCTGCCCTTGGGAGCGTGTTGCCACACCCGGCTTTGTTGTCCTCTCTCTAAAGCATCGGTTCTCAACCTGTGGGTCGTGACCCACAGAAACTGTATTAAAGGGCCGCAGCACTAGGAAGGTTTAGAACCACTGCTCTAAATACACGTGGATTTTTTTTTCTAATTCATTTGCAAGTAAATTGCGGAGGTCATGGGCTGTGATTTTAGTAAGGACATTCATGGCACAGTTAGCAAAAGAAAAAGATGCTTTCAAGGGTCCCTGGTGACACTGAGTTGCCCAGTCTAATGGCCTTCCAGGGTCCCCTGGGCCTGACCGTTCTGCCCCTTGTTCTCTGTCTCTGTCTCCCCTGGTTCTCTCTTCCACGGAGCCTCTTCTTTGCTTGGCCCTGGGAGATGGCTTCCTCCAGAGCTTGCTTTCAGTCTCACTTTACAGCTCCTCCTCAGAGGAGGGCAGGGCATTGGCTGTCACCCACACTCACAAGCATCAGACCTTTAGCTTGGGCCCGCTCCAAACTTCTACCTGAATTTCCACGGCTTTCCAGAAATCACCGCCTAATTCCTTGTAGTCCTTCCACTTATTGATGTGACCTGGAAAAGCCAAAGAACTGAAGTCACTGTTCCTACACCTTCCCCTCCCCCTACAAACCCCCCCCCCCCCACGGGACTCTCTCTCCATGTCTGAACCTGCCACTTCACCTTCGAATCTGCCCCCAACATTGGCCCAATGTCCCTGCCACCCGAAGCCCGTGCCCCCAGCCCCACGTGGTCTCCACATTGCCCTGAGAGTCCGCTGCTCTCAGATCTGATCAGGCCCCTCTCTCGATTGAAACAACTGCACTCAAGGTACTACCACCGGAGTCCAGAGAGCAGATTTTTCAGTGTCAGAAAACTCATTCAAATGTGGGGAGTGGGAAGCATTTTCTGGGGAAAGTGCTATTATACCATTCATCACAATTTTAAGAGTGACATCTCCCTTAAAAGATAAGCAACAGCAGCCCCATGTGTTGAGTTCAAGTTCCTTGTGGGATCCAAGACCATTTACTCTGGGCTCAACCCAGCTTTCCCAGAGCAGGTGCTGTTGCTTCTGTCAGTAGCCAGTGTGTCCAGAACCGGCTGGTCACAAGGACAAGGCAAGGTGGTGTACAGGGTCAGGGCGGACAGGAGTCTGCATGATTGACAGAGAAGAGTCCAGGAGAAACTCAGTGACTCTGGGCTTCGGCATACAGTGGAGCTCCTTTCCCCTGGAATTTGCACCTGCTCCGTGGACATTCCTGCTTATCCTTCAGGGCCCAGTTCCAATGTCAGGGCCAGGGCCAAGCCTAGCTTGCTGAACCTGGTGTTAGTGAGGGAAAGACCACACTACTGTGACCACCCCCTGCATGAGGCCTTAACTCAGAGGGCTGTTCACACCCCCTGCCCCTAACAGCCTGGAGGGAGGGGGGTGGTAGGGTGCTGAGCTCCACCAGCAACTCCCTGGAACACTGCTCTTCTCTGTGGTGGGAGCCGGGTGGCAGCCTGGGGTCTGAGGTAGCGGCAAGGGGAATGTGGAGTGGGGCCATGCCCAGGCCCCTGCCAAGAAGCCATAGCTGACAGCAGCTCAGTTGCCCAGAACTCGGTCAGTCAGCCACATACACAGCAAGGAGTCTGGGAAATGTTTCTAGCAGGGTGGTCCTGTGCCCACCGCCGACAGTCGTCAGCCCTGTGGAAACAATTGTGGAGAGAACTGAAAAGAGTGTTTCTGTGCCCTGTGTGCTAGGCACAGTCATACAGACCTGGAGGTGTGGCCTGCTGTACACCTGCACAGTACGGCTGCGCTGACCACTGCAGGCAGCTGTGACATGGCCTGAGTGTTTATGCCTCCAAACACACCTAAACACAGAAAAGGTACAGTAAAAACCCAGTATCACAATCTCACAGGATGACTGTCACATGTGCAGTCTGTCTTAACCCAGTGTGTGACTGTATTGTGATGGGTGTTTTCAAATCACATGGCCCCTTTTCATTTGAGACACAGCCAGGAGAGGCAGAGTCAGAACACAGAGCCCGGCCTAACCGCTGCCTCCCCAGCCTCCTCTTCCTGTCCCCTCACAGGTGGCACCAACTCAGGCTATTTTTTTACATGCCTGCCTTCTTCACTGTTGGACGCTGGGATTGTTAAATTAACTCCAGAAAATTATGCAGTGTCATCTCCTGGGATCACGTCATCGGGTCACCTTATTGGCTATTTTTGCTTGTCCTCCTCTGTCTGCTGAGCTGTAATCTGCTGTCAGTCAATGCAAGAGTTCAAAGGGGGTCTGAGGTCCCCGTCAGGGATGCTATCGTGGATCCAAAGAATCCTGGGCACCTCACAATCCTGAGAGTCTCTATTTCTCTGATTTTTCCTCAATGTTAATTCTGACAAGTGTTCACTTGTCCCCTTGGCTCATCTGTGTCCTGTACACCCTTCTGTACACTGTGCACTTAGCCCGGTACTAAGGAGTCACTGCCCCCCAGGAATGTGGCCCTGGGAGGAAAAGACGAGTTGTGAACACATCAACAAGAAAAAACCCAAAAATTCAGACAGGGAGAAGTGTTAGGAAGACCGTAAAATAGGACCATACGAGAGCTGTGTGCACAAGGGTCAGCCAAGACCCTCTCCCAGGAGGTGGCGATTAATGGAGACCCAGATGAGAGGAGGGAGAGCCCAGGAGAGCTTTGGAAAGAGCCTCCTCAAAGGAGGGAACCAGCGCAGGGCAGGAACAAGCTCCGGGTGTCTGACGTTCCCAAAGGAACCCCGTGGCTGCAGCAGAGCTGGAGAGGAGAGTGGCAGGTCAGAGCCGGGTGGTGGGGTCACTCCGACCAGGGGTGGGACAGTAGGTGGCACAGAGCTGTGAGCAGGCTGGTGACACAGTTTAATTTAGACCAGTGGTTCTCAACCTTCCTAATGCCACAATGTATTTTCATTATTGAAAAGGGGTTGCAACCTACAGGCTGAGAACCGCTGATTTAGACGTTCGGACAGTTTTCCTAGCTGCTGCGTAGCAGGTGGATTTTGAGGAGCTGGGGTGGAAGAGCGGTGGGAGGCTCAAGCTTGGAGGATTTTTGAGTGGTCCGTGGAAGAGCTGACGTGGGCTTTGACCAGGGGAGAATGATGGTACAGGAAGTGGTGGCTCTGTGCGTCATGGTCGTCCTCAGGTCCTGCTGAATATGCTTCCCTTGAGACAGCTGCCCGTGGTTTCAGAACTTACTCATTAAATCCACTTGAATAAAAGAACAGCAACACAGGCCCTCTCCCCAGAGGGTGCTTCTCCCACCCACTCTAAGGCTGCCCCTTCTCCTGACTTTGCAGACTGTCCTTACTCACTGGGTAGTGATCACCAGACAGGATCCCAGACATGGCCCTGTCTCCATCAGGCTCAGTTCCACGTTAACAGAGATACAAATAAATTGAAAATGACCTCTGTGAAGGTGGGGACAAAGTGCCTGGAGGATGCACAGGAGGGGCTTTGAGCCTCCCAGGAGCAGTCAAATGCGGGCAGCCCCAGGGGAGCTGAAAATTGGAAGGAAGAGAGTAGGCAGAGTAAAAGCAAGTGCAAGGGCCCTGGGGCACCCAATTCCCAGGAAGAAGGGGAAGGGGAGATTGTTCATTGGCAGCAAAAGCTAGGGGCCAACTTTGTGACCTCTGTGTCACAGACCACAGCAGTCTGGTGGAGAGAGTTTGATGAAGACATTTTAGAAAAGCATCTCCAGACTGGTCCTGGTTTGGGGGAAAGCTATGTAACTGACAATGTGCATTTGGCCTAGAGATGGTAAATGTCATGATATATATTGAAGATCTAATTTCTTCTGAAATCTCTTCACTTAGCCAAAAAAGAGATCACATAAATAAAATCAGTCTGGCGTCCATAAGCACCCGAGGCACTGACACCCTTGGATAAGATTCCTGAATAATTTCGGGGACAGAGGGAGAGAAAAAATGGCCCAGGGAAGGAACATTCTAATCTCTTAGTCAGTTACCATCTTATTTTAGCGAAAGCTCCAGGGCAAAGTTTGCTCAAAAACTGCTGAAAGTCAATTCAAGGAGATCTATATCTCCAGACCCAGGAACTGTCACCTACTAAATGTTTGCCTTTATTTTAAAAGGCAAATGACTCAATATGGTAATAAGAATAAATACAGTTGACAATCCTTTCCATTTCTTTCTTTTCTTCTTCTTCTTGTTACTATTTATTTTACTAGTGCCTGGAAGAAAGTAAGCTGAACCCCCACCCACCCCTGCCCTGCTTTTTTAGAGCTCCCTGGGGAGAAATTGCCACATTGCAAAGCTTGTGCAATGCTTGCCTGCCAATTAGAATAAAGTTTCTATAACCTGAAGTGATGTGCGTGTAAACACAAAACAAAACAAAAAACTAGAATGAATAAGGTGTTTTAATACATAATATTGTAAATAAGAAAATCATTTTTGTCAATTAAAAGATAACTTGGACCTAATTGAAAAATGATTAATAAAAAAAAAACAAACAGGCAGAGTCAGGGCATAAAAATTAAGATTTTTTTCTACATTCCCTAACAACATTTATCCTGGAGAAGAAGGGGGAGGGAGCAGGGCATTTATAGTCGTTTCAGAAATGGGGACAAGTTCATGTGTAAAAATACCCCCATACCCTTCAACCCTGAAATTCCGATCCTGGGAATTTAACCTAAGGAAATAATTGAATGGAAATAAAAAACAAGTTTTATGGGCACTGCTGCTATTGTTTCATCGTTTGCAATACGGAAGACTTAATTCTGCAGGGTATGGGGTGGAGCGTGAATGAAAGGGTCCAATGGAGGAGCAGGTGTGGATGGGCCTGGTGTGGGAGGACTGCAGGTGTGGTGAGGGGCGGTGTGAGGAAGGCAGTAGGCTGGAGGATAGAGAGGACAGCAGCGGTTCTCAACCTGTGCGTCGCAACCCGCAGGAACTGTATTAAAGGGCCGCGGCATTAGGAAGGTTGAGAACTGTTGGCTTAAGGTGATATTTAAAGAATCCTTTAAACATGCATAGGGAAGGGGGGGAAGAATCTGGAAGGACACTCAATTTGGGAGGGCGGTAGCACAACCAAAGAAGGTGGGGGATCCAGGTGAGTGAGCCTGGGTCTGCCTGTTTGATCGGGGCAGATCAAGGGGAGGAGAGAGGGGTACTTCTATGTGGGGCATGAACGCCCAGAGAATGATGGACATGGGTCTGGGCTGGGAGAGGAAGATGGCTGGAGATAAACAGCAATAAAGAAATGTGTCCGCCTTTCGGCCGGAGACGCCATCTTCCAGTAATTCACCAAAATGACAAACACAAAGGGAAAGAGGAGAGGCACCCGATACATGTTCTCTAGGCCTTTTCGAAAACATGGAGTTGTTCCTTTGGCCACATACATGTGAATCTACAAGAAAGGTGATATTGTAGACATCAAGGGAATAGGTACTGTTCAAAAAGGCATGCCACACAGATGTTACCATGGCAAACCTGGAAGAGTCTACAATGTCACCGAGCATGCTGTTGGCATTGTTGTAAACAGACAAGTGAAGGGCAAGATCCTTGCGAAGAGGATTAATGCTCGTATTGAGCATATTAAGCACTCTAAGAGCCGAGATAGCTTCCTGAAACGTGTGAAGGAAAATGATCAGAAAAAGAAGGAAGCCAAAGAGAAAGGTACCTGGGTTCAACTGAAGCGCCAGGTAAGAGCTTGACAGGTTCTTGATACTGATCTTGGGCAACTTTAAAAATTGTTGGTCCCTAGTAATTTCCCTTGCGAAGTTAAAAAATTGAATATAATTTCATTGGTCTGAGAGCACTTTAAAGTTGGATTTTAATACTCTATTTAATTAATTTATTCTCTCTTTTTTAATAGCCTGCGCCACCCAGAGAAGCCCACTTTGTGAGAACTAACGGAAAGGAGCCTGAGCTCCTGGAACCCATTCCCTATGAACTCATCGCATAATAAGCATATAACATAGCACACAGGAGTACCAGTGGACCCATGTTTTTAGGTGCAAGAACCTATTTATTCCCCATGAGCTTATGGCATAATATTTGTACAGCATAGCACACAGGATGGCCAATACACCCCATGTAACAGTGATACAAGGCGCTGGAACCTATTTCCCATGAATTCAAAAGTCAATCAACACTTTGTCACATTCAATAACAAGGTGCCTTCCTGAGCTACTGGAACCTCTTCCCCTATGAATTCATGGCATGGTAGATAAAAATAATAGCATAAAAATGTTTCTTGTTCATTCACTACAAGTGTTTTTTCCCCCCCCAAAGAAGTATTAAAGCAAATTTTAATGTGTCCTAAAAAATAAATAAATAAATAAATAGGATGATAGGAACCAATAGGTCCCCTGATGTTGTTTATGAGAACTTTGCTCACGGCAATAATTGGGATCCTTTAGATTTCTTTTGTGCTACATAGACCTGCTGAGTGAGATGGAGCCTTGAAGACCAACATGTCTTAGTGGACAAACGGCCACCAAAGCCATGTCGGTGAATACTGACACTGCTTAAGTGGGGCAAAGGGCATCCATTCAGAAAAGGGTGCACCCATACTCAAGGGTGGAACTCTGTTCTACTCGCAATTAGGTGAAGCTGTAAACTTTGCTGCCCACCTATGGATCCAATTTGGGAGTTAGCTGTGGAAATGAAGTCAGAGTGACCTTTGATGTATTCCATGAAATGTAAACACATTTTGAGAGCTTCTTTCCCTTGAAATGCATTATCAGGGCACTCTATTTATGCAGAACTTCATTTTGGATTTATTAAATAAGTGGAAATGTCTGCATCAGCTTGAGGAGCATGTCTGGAGCTTAATTTGCAAAATGAGCTATTTCAGCAAATTGGTTCGAAAATGATCACCCCACTCTAGATAACAGTTCAATTCTCTCAGCAGGCTTTTCTGGGAGGTACTACCATTCTTTCCATTTTCCATCCAGGAGGAGAGAGAATATAGTGGAGGTCAGAGCTCAGGCTATGAAATCAGCCTGCCTGGGTTTGAATCTCAGCTCTGCCATTGAGGTTTTGTTTTTATTTTTAATATGTTTATGGGGCCCGTTGCCATTTTGTACCCAGTCTGTGATAAAATTTGCTGGGGTGGGTTAAAAGTTTATTTCTGAAGTTGCTTTGTCCTAAGTAAGATCCAAATAAAGTTCAGAAATTGCTTTCGGTGGTTGTGTCTCGTTAACTCTTGTTTAAACTAGAGGAGCCCCTATTTCTCCCCCAGGCCAGTGAACTGATGGCAGGAACCGGGTCACTCGTCCCATATTCGGATTCAGTCTGTTCCCTTCCTTGCGATGCCACTGTTTCCATGATCATGGTGACAATGGTGACGACGATGTTCAAGTCACGGTTTCTACGTAGTCGATGTTGTTTCAATCAGTCACATTCACTGATTCTTTTTATGCTTATGTCGTTGTATCTTTGACCAGTGGGTGCCCTTTCACATTGGCTCCTGGGTCCTTTTCACATGACCCATCAGTCTTTGGTGGTGCTGTCATTTGGTCTGTTTGTCCCCTCCAAATCTTATGCTGAAATTTGGTCTCCAGGATTGGAGGTGGCGCCTAGTGGGAAGTATTTGGATCACGGAGGCAGAGCTCTCAGGAATGGATTGGTGCGTGATGAGAGAGTTTTCTCCCTATTAGTTCCCGAGACAGCTGGTGTCTCCCTCCCATCTCTCTTCCTTTCTCTCTCTGAATGTGATCTCTGCTCCCTGTCACCTTCTGCCACTAGCAGAAGCAGCCTGAGGCTCTCCCCAGAGAAGACGCTTGTGCCTTGCTTCTTATATAGCCTGGAGAACTGTGAGCCAAATAATCCTCTTTTTCTTTATAATTCCCCAGCCTCGGGTATTCCTTTATTGCAGACAAATGGATTAAGACAGAAGGCTTCTTTGCTTTATGACCTAAAAAGATGTCTCAGATCCTCTTTATATTTCCAGCCCGAGGCTTGGAAGCAGCCATTCCTTCAAAAAGCCCTGCTTCCTTCTACCAGTTTTGTGGATTATATTTTAAAATATACAAAATACACATCTCTTTATTTCAATCCTCCTGGACATGAAAGGTAACGTCTCTATCTACACCCCCCCCAGCCCTAAAGCATCCCACACAGAAACTCTACTTTATTCCAAAGGTCTAGAATAGACGACGGTCTGCAGTCCCTTTATAAAGGCTCTTGCGTTTCAAATGTGTAAAACATTTTATTCTTGTATTTCCCTAACACAGCTGTGAGTCTGAGAACTGATAGGCACAGTGAGATGTGAACCAAACTATAAGCTAATTGAAGACAAGTGTGAGAGTCCAGGCACTGGAGGTCAAGGAGGCAGGGAGACTTATGGGAAGGACCAAAATACACATGGCAGCAGTTCCTGCCCTAAACTTGGGTGTCAGCCCTGAAAGACTGCCCCCTTTGCTCTGGGAATGTCACCCTTTTGGAAGGAGACACAGCTTCCAGAAGGATTCCTAGGGAGCAGAGAGGGAAGCAAAAGACCTCTGATGAAGGTCAGCTGAGTGCACCCACGCCAGACAGAAATCCCCTCCTATCTGTGACTTAGATCCGCAGCACTTTGGAAAGACAGATGGACTGGTCTGATGAATGAACAAAGAAACCTTCATGCCAAGTTCCCTTGAATGTGAGCAAGGGGAAATTTGTCCAAACTCTAGATGTCAATAAACCAATTGCTAATTGAGCTCTTGAATCACTGCATACTTGGAATCCAGAGGAGAGCTCTTCTGAGATGCGACATTGACTTTCTAGATGGGGAAGGTGAGACAGAGGTCTGGTTTCACCATTCAGGCTCTCGCTTGGCACAGCAGATTACCTTTCAGAGCATTGCTGTCTTCTACTCCTTGTCGTCACAGCAGAATGGAAAGAACCTACCGCTATGCAGCTGGGTCCTAGTATAGACTGAGGAGTGAGCATCTCGCTAAATTTATGCTCTGGGCTGTGAGCCATGTGCTGAGCAATGCTGTTCAATTAGCAGATCTCTCCTTTGTAAACCATGTGGTCGACTGCACAGATTGTTTGAGTTTCTACCATCCAAATAATTTTTATACGGGCAGTCACTGCTGAGCATTCTGCAAGTCATTTCCCTTGCTTAAGACCATACAAGGCCATCATCTCTGTCTACTTCTCAAGGTTCAGCGAACTCAGTCCTGCAGGATTTCACAAACAGTTTAAAGGATCCGAAATTCTGGTGTTCCCAGGAAGAGCAAGGTGGGGACATGTGTGGAAGAGACTAACGGGGAGAATTTCCTGACTTTCTCTGAGGCTTTGCCCAGGTGGGCTTTACAACTTTGCTCCCAAATCCTATGTTCAGGCAAAGCCCTGACATATTTAAAACAGACAGAAAGTTGGCTGAGAGACCCCCAGGATGACTAACCTGTGATGTTATCTTACACCAGCCATGACCGTTGATCTTCTTAGGGTGCAAAACCAAGTCTGAGTAGCTTTGGAGACCAGCACGGTCAGGGCGTGCTGACTTCCAAACAGCGGCTGTGTGAGCCTAAGGCCTGGAGGCCGTGGAAACTTATGGAGAAAACAGCCCCTGGAAAACTCCCAGGTGGTGGTGGGAGGGCGTGTGTTTGGAGCACTGGCTTAGCATTTTTGTTTTTGCTACTTCTGTCTCTCTTGTCCTTCCCTTTCTGGTGTCCCGTCACCAAAATAACCCCCAAATGTGACTACAGGCAGTGAGGAGTAGGGTTACTTCTGGTCTGAGGTCAGAGCTGGTGTCACTGCAGAGACAGCAGGATGGGCACAGATGCCCTGGAGGGCTCTTTCTGGAGGGTGTCTCATCCCCTTGTTTGTCAGGAATATAATGCTTTTGAAGACGACTAGGAAAGAATTTTTATTTTAAATGTATAAGGTGCACGTTCGACAGGCAAAAGCCCTCCACTCCTAAACTGATAGGAAGAACATTGAGGAGTGTTTTGGTGCCCGTAGCTCAGTGGTTAGGGCTTCAGCCACATCCACCGGGGCTGGCGGGTTAGAACCCAGCCTGGGCCTGCTAAAAACAACAATGACAACTACAGCCAAAAAAAATAGCTGGGAATTGTGGCGGGCACCTCTTGTCCCAGCTACTTGGGAGGCTGAGGCAAGAGAATTGCTTAAGCCCAAGAGTTTGAGGTTGCTGTGAGCTGTGACACCACGGCACTCTACCCAGGGTGACACAGTGAGACTTTGTCTTAAAAAAAAAAAAAGAATTTTGAGGAGAGTTGGGCGCTGGGGCTTATTCCTATAATTCTAGCCCTCTAGGAGGCCAAGGCTGGTGGAAAGCTTGGGCTCAGGAGTTCAAGACCAGCCTGAGCAAAAGCAAGACCCTGTCTCTAATAAAAACAGAAAAACTAGCCAGGTGTGGTGGTGCAAGCCTGCAGTCCCAGCCACTCAGGAGGTTGAGGCAAGAGGATTGGTCAAGCCCAAGAGTTTGAGGTTGCTGTGAGCTATGACGCCATGGCACTCAAACGAGAGTGACAGAGTGAGACTCTGTCTCAATTAAAAAGAAAGAAGAAGAAGAAGAATGAGAATATTGAGGAAAAGCTGTAAGCAGATTGCATAGCTGGACTTCTCAGCCTTTCTTCACCTCCATGTCAGAGGTCAGTTCTAGCCGAGGCAGCCTTCACTCTTCCCCCATAGCTGCTCCTGGTGGCTTTATGAGTTCTAGTCTCTAAGCTCTTGGTAGGACTTAGGAGCCCAGGGACATGTGAAAGGGAGCAGAGAGGGATGCTTGCTTCCAACACCCCTAGAGTGTTAGGTGGGGTGAGAGCTCGAGAACAAGCACCAACTCAGCTCTTACCAGCTTTCTATCTCCCGACTCCAATGAACTTGTTTCCAGTTGCAAGTTAGACAACAGTACGTGGTACCTTGAATCCAGAATGTGGTCTGGACCATGTTCTGTCCAAGGTGACTGTTAGGTATTCAAATGGAGGTGCTAATTAGACACCTGGATAGCTGAAAATGCGGGTCTGAATTTCAGGGCAAAATTAGAGCTAGAGGTAACAATTTAAAAATTTTAATAGCATACAGCATTTAAAATCAGGGGAGTGGCTGAGACACCCTAGGATGTGAGTGTGACTAAAGAAACAGAAGGGCGCTAAGAATTAGTCCTGGAACGCCTCACGATGCAGCAAGCACAAACAGGAGGACACATTACAGAGACCCAGAAAGAGCTGCTGTCGGTCGCGAAGATAACCTGCAAAAGAATAACCCAGGTGCAAATGAAGAAACTGTGCCAGGCGGGAGAGACGGACTCTGTGGGATGTGGCTGAGAGTCGGAGGAAGATGAGGATGAGCATGTGGCGGGGCAGAGATTCTGGGGTGCAGAGTGCTAGAAATGGAAAAGGAAAGTTGAGCAGAGTGGGCTGGGAAGAGAGAAGGAAAAGAGGGACAACCTTTTTGAGGAGTTTTGATCAAAAGGGGAAGAGGGAACTGGAGAGCTGGAGGCAACTGGAGAGCTGGAGGCAACTGGAGAGCTGGAGGCAACTGGAGAGCTGGAGGCAACTGGAGAGCTGGAGGGAACTGGAGAGCTGGAGGCAACTGGAGAGCTGGAGGGAACTGGAGAGCTGGAGGCAACTGGGGAGCTGGAGGGAACTGGAGAGCTGGAGGCAACTGGAGAGCTGGAGGGAACTGGAGAGCTGGAGGCAACTGGAGAGCTGGAGGGAACTGGAGAGCTGGAGGGAACTGGAGAGCTGGAGACCGGCAGGTTCTTTAAAGAAAAGCAATGGTATATGTGAAACTTAGTAAATGTAGAATGTAAATGTCTCAACACAATAACTGTGAAATTGCCAGGAAGGCTATGTTAACCAGTGTGATATAAATGTATCAACCGGTCTGTGAAAGTAGTGTATGATGCCCATGGTCATACCAATGTACATAGCTATGA
>CAUYPK010054960.1:0-18708 GCA_963574355.1 Loris lydekkerianus
GCCTATGTACAATAACTAAGAAAATGCCATGAAGGCTACATTGAACAGTTTGATGAGAATATTTCAGATTGTATATGAAACCAGCACATTGTACCCCTTGATTGCACTAATGTACACAACTATGATTTAACAATAAAAAAAAGAAAGAAAAAAAAAAGATATGTTTCCTAAATATTTGTGATCTCATCAGTTAAATTGTTTCTATGATATCTACTCTGATGCTTTCTAGTAAGATGAGAATTCTAGGCAAGCTCTGGCGCCAACAAAGAAATTAAGTCTAGAACATGAAATCTTCAAGGTGTAAGACAGCCCTTAACGCCATCTCTGGGGGTTTAGATTTAAGTTCAGATCAAGTGAGATCTCATGTTATACCTAAAATTTCTAAAAGAAACCAGACAGATAAAATTGTAAGGCATTCTGTTATGGAGTGAAAACAGTGTAGTAAAAATAAACAGAGTATCCACTGGGAAAAAACACCCTTGAGTAATTTTTTAGCCTTTTAAGCCTGCCTAAGTTTTTAATCAATCCAGGTCACTTAGTGAAATCATTAAGTGTCTTCTCAGTTCCAAAGAGGGCTCTAGACATGTGTACAGAGAAGGATGCCTCTGAAATTTAAATGAAGTGTTGTTGCTACAGTTATCACAATAGGTTTGAAAATATTTCAAGTCTGCTTCTCATGGTGCTTTAGCATTTAAGACAACTTGCCTAGACCTCTGTTACACTTCCCATTTACTTGAGTAAATGTTATTCAGAATCTACTGTACACCCACAGATGAATCCAACAGAGTCTACTTTCTGAATGCTCCTTAGGTCACCTGTGCCATCTGCAGACTTGCTGGTAAGATTCCTTTGGGAGTGAATCTCTCTCTCTCTCTTTTTTTTTTTTTATGCGCACAGTTGCCTTGGTTTTTTTTGTTTTGTTTTGTTTTGTTTTGTTTTGTTTTGTTTTGTTTTGTTTTGTTTTGTTTGTTTGTTTTTTTGAGACAGAGTTCTACCCTATGCCCTGAGCAGAGTGCAGTGGTATCATAGATCATAGCTCACGGCCGTATCAGACTCGGGCTGTGGGCACCCTGCTGCCTCAGCCTCAGAAGCCCCTGGGATTACAGGCGCTCGCTGCTGCACCCAGCTGGGTTTTTCCATTTTTTTCCATGAGCTGGGGTCTCTCTCTTGCTCAGACAAGCCTTGAACTCCTGAGGTCAAGCAATCCTCCCACCTCAACCTCCCACAGTGCAGAGTGAATCATGTTAACTAGAAAAACTCACACCTGTAATCCCAGAACTCTGGGAGGCCAAGGGGCACGGATTGCCTGAGGTCAGAAAATCAAGACCAGACTGAGCTAGAATGAAACAACATCTCTAAAATATAGCCAGGCATGGGGCGGCGTCTGTGGCTCAAAGGAGTAGGGTGCTGGCCCCACATACTGGTGGTGGCAGGTTCAAACCTGGCCCCAGCCAAAAACTGCAAAAAAAAAAAAAAAAAAAAAAAAGAAAGAAAGAAAAAGAAAAGCCAGGCCTTGTGGCAAGTGCCTGTAGTCCCAGCTACCCCAGAGGCTGAGGCAAGAGAATCACTTGTGCTCAGGAGGCTGAGGTTGCCCTCTGATGCCACGGTACTCTACTATGAATGAGAGAGACTCTGTCTCGGAAAAAAAAAATTTTTTTTTTTAGTGCTACAAATTAAATACGGAGTGAATGTGTTTTTCATAGGGCCCCTCCATTTTTACAGGCCATGAGCTTTTGTTTTTGTTTTTGTCAAATAAGGATACCAGCCATAGCGTACGTTTGCTATCACAGTTTGGAGACTACAGTATTCAAATATCCCAACAGCTTGTTTTGTTCTAAATCTTCCTTTGACTAAATGTCAACTGAATACAAAGGAATTAAAACCAAAATGAAACCTTTATGGTTTTGCATCACTCTTCCATTTTCGCCTTTCTATCTCCCTCCCGCGTCACGCTTTTCAGGCAGGCTAGGGTCGAAGTTTTCTGTTTGCTCCTCTTTTAGTACTTGTCATTGGACCTGGAAGTGCTTCATGACATTGAACTTTGGGCTTAGTTTCACTTCCCTATTGCCTCTACCTCACTTCTGATCTTTTAGCTCATTGGTTACTGTGGGTTTACAGAAAAGCACTGGGCCAAATGCCTTACATTTACACTTGCATGTAATTGTTATAATAACCCTGGGAGGCCATTATTTCTATTTTACAGAACAGAAAACGTAGGCTGATTGGTCAAGCAACTTATCTCAAGTCAGCTGATAGTAAACAGTATATGATTCTGAGTGATGATAACAGGCCCCCAAGTGTCCTCCTGGGCTCCTGGTCCTGAGCCTTCTATTGCAAGCAATGAGTTTTATCAGACTGGGAATCTCTTGCTTAGGAACTTCCTTTTGAGCTCAATTTTCTACTCAATTCACCATTCCAGACCGTTTATCTATGGAGTCCACTTTATATCTTCCGACTTAGACCCCCATTATTTGCTAATGCAAATCCTTTACTCCAGCCGAGTCTGTCTCCTTCCTGGCACGTCCCAGATGCACCAGGATCTGCATTTCTGCTCTCATGTCTAATTCACCCCTTTCCCTCCTTCCACTGGTTCCCTGCTCCTATTTCTTCCTCCACACCAACAGTGACATCCGTTCTGACTTTCCAGAACATTCTTTATTCATGTTGCCTCCCTGCCATTTAGAGTAATGATAGTGACTTTAGCAAACAGACCTCCAAATGTATAAAGTTGCAAATATGATAGAAGCTTACGTCTATGATCGGCAGGTGGCATTGATATACACAGTGATTAAAGAACCCAAGTTCCTCCAAACACATGGCTCCCCTAACCCTTGAATTGTCCATCCTCAGCCCAGCAACATCAGCATCCTCTGGGAACTTCCTAGATGGAGGTGAAAATTATTAGGCTGCAGTGGGGAGCTACCCAATCAGAACTTATGGCGACAGAGCCCAGAAGTCTTTTTGCATAAGCACTCCAGATGATTCTGATGCACCCCAAAGTTTGAGAATCACACTCAATAGCATTGCAGTCACCTATTGTGGAAAAGCAAAGGTCATGTGGATGACACTCACCTGCTTCTTTAAAGCATTGTTCTGAGAGATGCATGTGACTTCCATTCATGTTTATTGGCAAGTTCTAATCAAATACCCATGGATTTTTTTGTGTGTGTGTATCCAACCCCCTCAAATGCCCAAACTTTAATGCAAGGGCATATGAAGGGTAGTCTGTGGAATAATATATGGAACAATATATAGAGCATTGTCCCCTTCAACCATCTTCCATCCCTGATTTTCACAAAATCTTCTTTAGAATGCAGCCTGGCAGAAAGATCTATTTCTTTGCATCTGTCAGCTTACTTCCTCAACATGAACATTTTTATTCCTTTTTCCTCCTCATTGTCATTTGATATGCTTCATCATTTTACTTGGTTACAACTTGACATAAATTTCTTTCTCTATTCATTAAGAAGCTGGCCACTGCAAACTTTTCATTTCAGGTTGCTGTAACATGTCAGCTTATTTTCTATTAGCATAAAGTGGCCTGGCTGATGGGCTTGTCATGCAGAACTCGGGACATAATGACTAGCTGTTCCTCAAGCACAGTATGGACACTTCTAATTTGGAATGTGTCTCCTCCACGTGTATCACTGATATTCACTGGTACTCAATCCTGAAGATATCCATAGAGGGGAGGAAATATATTTTAACCCAGAGGGTTGGAGTAAATGAAGTGCAACATGCCTGTGTGCCCTAAGCCTGTGAAATTGAATAAGTCAAGGTCATTATCATAACTGGGCCCAGCCCCTGCAGAACATTAGAGAGTAGAGGCTATAGCCAGATCATTATGGAACCAGGTGTGTTATTTACCCCTCAGTATAAATCAGTCTTTCATTTTCCCTTTAATAAAGGTTCAAAAAATTTTATATTTGGGCAATTGTACCTATAACTGTGAAGGATATAGATGAAGTGATCAAATATCCATTCATGAAATTTAAACTATTTATATACCTACATAGATATTTTACTCACACGTGGAATAACGTACTAGGTTGGAATGCTGCTTCTTTTCCTTTCCATAAAACAATTATATTAAAATGCTTCATAAATATCTTTGAGTCCAATTCCCTTGTCGCGTCTAGCACTAGTTAGGAATCATCCTGGTGTTTTCCAGGGCATGTTGTCTTGACTTCTATCTACATTACTGGCAATACAGGCTTTGTTCAATCTGTCTGTAAGGTCATCACTGCATTTGTTACCCCTTGTGTAAGTTTAGATCATAAGGACAGTGTTATTCTGTATGTTTAAAGTTTTAACCCATCCTTGAGAGTGCTTTTCTACAATGTGACAATGTTGCAATGCTTGTTACAATGTTACATTGCTTCTAAAATTAGTTACTATTTTTTGAGCTTACTAATACTTAAAACATTCCTGTCATACCACCAAGACCCCATGTCATACCATCTAGAACTGTGTTCATTTTTTGGATAATTTTTTTTTCCTTTAAAGGAACTTGATAATACTCCAACCTAGAATTGATTGAAATTGTTTTGGGTTAAAATCTTCTCCAGTGGTGCCCTGATATTTCAAAACAATAAACCAGACAGAATGCCCCAAAGGTATGAACAATTTTATATGAATTAATTCATAAACAAATTCCCTCTATTACAAGGCATAAGAGCACAAGACAATATATGTTCAGTGATTAAATCTGAGGAGTAATTTCTGAGGTCTGTAGGAGGGCAGAATAAATTTTCTTCATTGAAGACACATGAATTTGTTTATTCTTATATCGACCTTGTGAGAGGAGCATTTATCTTCCTGTTTGTTATTAGGCTACAGAAACTCTGAAAGTGTAGAGTTACTATGATAGCCACAAAAGGTTAAGTCCAGGTGTCAGGCCCAGGTTAGTCTCATGATACTCCTCTCCATGGCAAGAGTGAAATCTTCATTCAAGCAGCCTCTTTGTTTCCTTCCAAGGAAGGGGATTTTTCCTCCATCTGCCATTGGACATCAGAGTAGATAGAAGATATTCATCTTCCTGGAAAACACAAAACATACCAGGGACCATGAGCTGGCCTCTCTCCACTGAGACTTTCCTCCCAGCATTCACCTGGCCACACCATTCCTTTAGCCAAAGAAATGATTCGTAAACTGATCCAACCTATCCATGATCACAAAAATAACATCTTCATCTTCTTGCAGTCCTACTAAAGCTGTGATTAATACTGTGGTGGTTAATTTTAGTTGTCAACTTCACTGGATGGAAGGATATCGAGGTGGCTGGTGAAGCACTGTTTCCAGGAGGGATTGTAAGGGTGTTTCCAGAGAAGATTGTCCCTGAGTCAGGGGACTGAGAGAGAAAGAGCTTCCCTAAATATGGGCAGGCATAATCTAAAGTCTGGAGGCCTGCTAGGACAAAGAGGGTAGAAGGGGGACATCAGCTTGATTGAGTTTCTTTTTCGAGTTCTTTTTCTCTGTGTGTTATAAAGTGGGATGCCTTTTTTTTTTTTTTTTTTTTTTTTCTTTTACTCTTAGACAACAGATTCTAGATTCTTCAGCCTTTGGATTGTGGAACTTGCACCATTAGCCTCTGGGGAATTCTCAGGCCTTCAACCCTCAGACTGGGGCTACCCTCTCTGCTTCCCTGATTGTGAGACTTTGAACTTGGATGGCACCACACCACCCACCATGCTACCGTGTGTGTATGTATGTGTATGAATGTGAAGCTGGACAATTAAGTTCATGAACTCATCCTAGAAAAAGTACTACATATCTCATTGCAGAATATTAGTATGGTCGCCTTCAAAGCACTCCCCTTGGGAAGCTATGTGCCAACACCAGTGCCTAGTCCCAATCAAAGTGTTCTTTCTGGGACGAGCTCATAAACTTAATTGTCAGACCATGATTGTATGTGTGTTCTATGTGTTCTATCCCTCTGGAAAACTGTGATTAATATGGATTTTATTACCAGGAATGGTTCCAGAGGAACAGAATTTTAAGAGTGAATTTCCTTAATTGGTTTTAGGGTTCTGAGAATTGGATCTCTGATCTAATTAGATCTAAAAATGCTAAGAAATCTACTTCTAATAGTACAGAAAGTATTCATAATCCTCATTCCAAACTTTTATAGAGCTTTTCAAAATAAATGCATTCAATACTTTTCATTCACCACTTACGAGAGCCCAAGAGTGTAGTGATTCTATACATGGTACCTTTCAACACTTGTGGTTAAACCAAGGAATATAATGTAATTGATCGATTGCTTCTAACATTGCTGGAGAAAGTGATGAAAGGAAAAGATAAGCTCAGGACTTTAAACTCCCAGTTCCAGAAACATATAAAAAGCCTAAATGTTTCTAAGTGTGTCCAAACCATCTCTTTTGTAGCCATGGGGTTGAAATTAGTGAAAATCAAACCCAAGCCCTCATCACGCAATTGATTGTTTTACAGGAAATGTGAACTCACCTTTGCCAGCATCTACTGTTATGGGGAGGGCACTGACTGTGAAAGAAGTTGAGATCCTGTAAATTGGGGTAGGGACATGTGGGAAGACCTAGATGAAGCTGGATATAGTGAGCTCCTAAATTCTGATGAGTCTTGTCTGTTGGTGGAGGTGGCCTCCCACCTCCAGGGGCAGCAGCAGCCCCCCGCACAGTGCTACCAACCTTTTCATCCCAGGTAGAGGGGACTAACTGCATTGCCTGGGGAAACAGTAATAATCTCTCTACAGGCAGTTGCCAGGCAAGACGATGATGATTCTCCTCTGGAACCACCCTGAACACCCCTTTTTCCTTCTAGGCTTACAACTAGACTCAGATCTCAGCAAGCCCCTAGAAATAAAGGACAAAATACGACCCATGAGGAGGTGCACTACCGTCAGAAGGAACAACTTGAGTTTTCCATTTTATACAAGCTGAACTCTAAAGGATGGGTGTCGGAATGAATGAGGAACAACAGTGGGAGGAACTTTATGTTAGATTAGGCCAAGTTTGTTCATTTATTTATTTATTTTTGTTTTAAGTTTCAATAGATTTAGGGAGTGCAAGTGGTTTTCTAATATTTGAGCAAATTGTACAATGGTTAAGTCAGGGCCTTGAGTACTAAAGTGTACCTGTCCCTGAATAGTGTACATTGTACCTGATTCCTCACCTCCACCCACTTCTGAGTCTCCCAGGTCTATTATGCCACTCTGAATGCCCATGAATACCCACTGCTTAGCTCCCACTTACAAGAGAGTACACACTGTATTTGTTTTTTTGTTCCTGAGATATCTCACTTAGAATTACAGCTACCAGCTTGAGTTGTTGTGAAGGACATTGTTTTATTTATTTTTATAGCTAAGTAATATTTCATGGTATATGTAATCACCTTTTCTTTATCTATTCATCAGTTGATGGGCATTTAGATTGATTCTGTCTTTGTATTTATTAATTGTGCTACAATAAATATTCAAGTGCAGGTGTCTTTTGATAAAATTACTTCTGCCTTCCATGCTAGGATTTCTGCATGGAAGGCAGAAGTAATTTTAGTTCTTAAGAAATCTCCATATTGCTTTCCATAGAGGTTGTGCTATACATTTCCACCAGTAGCCTACAAGCAATCCCTTTTTACTGCATCAGAGCCAACATCTATTGTATCTCGACATTTTAAAGGCCATTCTGATAGGGGTAGATAGTATCTCATTGTAGTTTTAATTTACATTTCCCTGATAATTGGTAATGTTCAGAACTTTTTCATATGCCTTCTGGACAGTTATATATCTTCTTTTGAAAAATGTCTATTCATGTCACTTCCCACTTGTTAATGGTTTTTTTTTTTTTTTCTTGTTGATTTGAGTTTCCTATAGATGTATAGTTTGCAAATATTTACTGCCTACAGAATATAGGTTGTCTGTTTACTCTGATGGTTCGTTTTTTTTTTTTTTCCTCTCAATTCACATTAATATGAGAGTACAAACAACCAGGTTGCAATATTTAAATTTCTTAGGTAGAGTTCCTCTTGAAGCTGTTTCCCAAAAGCTGTACCATATACCCCCATATTGTTCCTATTAAGTGGGAGCACCCCAAACCTCCACCCTCCATCCTTTCCCATCTCACCCCAACATAAATTGAAAGAGATTTTCTTCTATGTGGGCATGAATTAGATTGTCTCCTGGCTTCATATTAGTATGAGTTACACGGTATTTGCTTTTCCATTTTTGTGATACTTTACTGAGAAGAATGTGTTTCAACTCCACCCAGGTTAATACAAAAAATGTAAAGTCACCATTTTTTTATAGCTGAATATTATTCCATGGTATACATATGCCACAGTTTGTTAATCATTCCTGGGTTGATGGGCACCTAGGTTGTTTCCAAATCATGGCGATTGTAAATTGTGCAGCAATAAACAATCCAATACAAATGTCCCTATGATAAAATTATGTTTTCTTCTGTGTAAATGCCTAGCAGTGGGATTGCTGGATGAAATGGGAGATCTAATTTGAGTTCCTTGAGGATTCTCCATACTTCCTTCCAAAGAGACTGTATTAGTTTTTAGTCCCACCAACAGTGTAAAAGTGTTCCCTTCTCTCCACATTCCCACCAACATCTGCAACTTTGGGACTGTGATGTGGAACATTCTCTTTGGAAGTAGGTGATATCTCAGGGTGGCTTTGATTTTCATTTGTCTGATGATTAGGGATAATGAGCATTTTTTTCATATTTGTTAGCCATTCATCTGTTATTCTCACAGAAGGTTCTGTTCATGTCTCTTGCCCAGTGACAAATGGTTTCATTAGCTCTTTTTGGTTTGATTAATGTTAGTTCTCTCTAGATCTTATTTATCAAACCTTTGTCAGATTCATAACATGCAAATGTTTTTTCCCATTCTAAAGTTGTCTATTTGCTTTAATTTTTGTCTCATTAGCCGTGCAGAGGCTTTTCAGTTTAATTAAATCCCATTTGTTTGTTTATTATTACTATTGCCAGGGAAGCCTTCTTTGTATAATCTTTCCCTAGGCTGACATCCTCAAGTGTCTTTCCCATATTTTCTTTTAGGACTTTTATCATTTCACGCCTTATATTTAAATATTTTATCAATCTTAAGTCATTTTTTTTTAAATGGCCCAGTTTTAGTCTTTAAATATGATTGTCTAGTTTTCCTAAAACCATTTATTGAATAGGGATTTTTTTTCACTATGTATGCTTTTATTTGGTTTATTAAAGATTGGATAGCTCTAAGAGACTGGTTTCATCTCTTGGTTTTCTATTCAGTTCTATATGTCTATGTCTCTATTTTTGTGACAATACCATGCTGTTTTGATCACTGTGGACTTAAAATATAGCCTAAAGTCTGGTAGGGTGATGGCTCTGGCTTTGTTTATTGCTAAGTTTTGCCTTGGCTATTCATGGTGTTTTCTGGTTCCATACAAAATGAAGAACTATTTTTTTTCCAGTTCTTCAAAGTATGATGTTGGTATTTTGTTAAGGATTGCACTGAAAATGTAGATAGCTTTGGGAAATATAGACATTTTAACAATGTTGATTATTCCCAGCCATGAGCATGGTATGTTTTTCCATTTGTTAATATCTCCTGCTACTTTCCCTTTAGGGTTTCATAATTCTTTTTGTAGAGCTTCTTCAACTCTTTTGTTAGGTGTATTTCTAGGTATTTTATTTCCTATAAAGGGAATTTTATCTTTGATTAGCTTTTCAACTTGACTGTTATTGACATATACAAAGGCTACTGATTTGTGGACATCAATTTTATATCCTGAGATGTTATTATATTTCTTGATCATTTCCAGGAGTCTTATGGTTGAGTCTCTTGGGGTTCTCTAAGTATAAGATCCTATCATCAACAAAGAGCAAGAGTCTAACCTCCTTTTCCCCCATTTGGCTGCTTTTTATTTCCTTCTCTTGCCTGATTGTATTGGCTAGAACCTCTAGTGCTATGTTGAATACTAGTGGCAATAGTGGACATCCTTGTCTTGTTCCAGTTATAAATGAAAAAGCCTTCAGTTTCACTCCATTCAGTATATTAGCTTGGGTTTGTTGTAGGTGGCTTTAATCATTTTAAGAAATGTGCCACTTATGCCTATGTTCTTAAGTGTTCTTGTTACAAAGGGATGCTGAATTTTGTCAAATTGTTTTCTGCATCTATTGAGAGGATTATATGATTTTTGTTTTTGTTTCTATTGATGTGGTGAATTACATTTATGGATTTGTGTATGTTAAAGGAGCATTGCATCCCTGGGATGAAGCCTACTTGATTGTAATGTATAGTTTTTTAATGTGTAGCTATAAACTATTGGCTATGATTTTGTTGAGTATTTTTGCATATATATTCATTAGTGAAATTGGTCTGTAGTTCTCCTTTTTATTTGGGTCTTTTCCTGGTTCTTGTATTAGGGTGATGTTTTTTTCATAGAACATGTTGGAAAAGATTCCTTCCTTTCAGAGCTTTGAGATAGTCTCTGCAGTATGAATATAAGCTCTTCTTTGAAGATATGATCGAAGTCTAGTGTGAAGCCATCTTTTCCAGGATGTTTTTTAGTAAAGAATTTTTTTATTTCTTCAATCTCAGTGCTTGATATTTGCCTGTTCAAGAGATCTATTTCTTCTTGGTTAAGTCTAGGGACAGGTATTGGTCCATTTCCTCCACATTGTCAAATTTCTGGATATAGAATTTCTTATCATAGTCAGAGATAATCTCTTATATCTCTGTGATATCTGTTGTTATTTTCCTATTTTCATTTCTGATTGAGGTTATTAGAGATTTTACTTTTCAGTTTCTAGTTGATCTGGCCAAAGGATTATTGATTTTATTTATTTTTCTGAAGAACTAAATTTTTATTTCATCAATTTTCTGAATGATTCTTTTGTTTTTAGTTAAATATATTACTGATTTAATTTTGGTTACTTCTTTTCTTCTGCTAGATTTGGGATGGGATTGCTCTTCCTTTCCTATTTCCTTGGGATGTTTCATTAGTTTGTTCATGTGTTCTCTTTCTGTTTTTCACATTTAAGAATCAAATGCAATAAATGTGCCTCTTAAGACAATAAGAAGTAGTATCCTATGGTTTTTGGTAACTTGGGGCTTCATTTTTATTATATTCATGGAATTTAACAATTTCCTCCTTTATCTCTTCCTTGATCCAACTGTGTCAGCACAAGATTATTCAATTTCCATGCCTTTGTGTGTGGATAAACATTTTTGTTGGAGCTGAGTTCTACCTTTATTGCTTTATGATCTAGGAAGATGCAAGGTGTAATTTCAATTCTTTCAATTTTGTTGAGGTTTGATTTGTGTCCTAGGATATGGTCTATTTGGGAGTATGTTCCATTTGCTGCTAAGAAGAATGTATATTCCTTTGCTTTTGGGATCATGGATTATGTAT
Organism: Loris lydekkerianus; assembly: GCA_963574355.1. Lineage (NCBI taxonomy): Eukaryota > Metazoa > Chordata > Mammalia > Primates > Lorisidae > Loris > Loris lydekkerianus. The sequence goes on from CAUYPK010054960.1 coordinate 11,381, forward strand.
TTGTCTCTTAAGCCTATTTCTTCTAGGATCACATTTAAAACTCTTGTAGTTTTTGTTTTGTTTCTATTTAGAGGATCCGTCCGGTTCCATCAGAGTGTTGTTGAAGTCCCCAACTATTATGGTGTTATGGGATATCATATTGCTCAGACCAATCAAGGTCTGTCTCATAAATCTGGAAGCATTTACATTGGGTTAATCAATATTTAAAATTAAAATTTTGTTGTTGTATTTTTACTTTGACCAATATAAAGTATCCATCTGTGTATTTTTAAACTTTAGTTGTTTAAATCCACTTGTATCTGAAAATAAGATCACAGTCCCTCATTTCTTCTGATTTCCATTTGCTTGAAATACTGTTTTCCATCCCTTAACCCTGAGTTTTGATTTGTTTTTCAAGGCTAGGTGTTTCTCCTGGAGACAGCATATGGATGGCTTGTGTTTTTTAAATCAATAAGCCAGCCTGTGCCTCTTCAGTGATGAATTCAGTCCATTCACATTTTTTGAGAGAATTGATAAGTATGGGGAGTTCTATTCATCTTACTTTGTGAGAGTCTGTTGTGTAGTTGTATCTTTTGGGCTATTTTGGAACCTAAGTTTTGACTTTTACCTTTTGGATGTTTACTTTGCTGGTAGTCCATTGTGTTAGTCAGTGTTGAGAATAGGTCTAAGTATTTCCTGTAGAGCTGGCCTTGTTGCAGTGAATTTCTTCAGTTTTGAAAGTTAATTTAACAGGATACAGAATTCTGGGCTGAATTTTGTTGTTGTTGTTGTTGAAAAATGTTAACATTCTTGGATGTTGAAGAATGTTAACATTCGTGGATGACCATGCTCTTCTAGCTTGGAAAGTTTCAGTTGAAAAATCTCCTGTCATTCTAATGGCTCTGCTAATATAGGTCAGTTGGCACTTACTCCTGGCTGCTTGCAGAATTTTTCTTTCATTGTGACTTTGGACAGGTTCATTACAATGTTTCTTGGAAAGTCTCTGTTTGAGTTGAGATGACCTGAGGTTCAATATCCATCTGAAAGGAGTGTGTTGGGATTTTTAGTAAAACTTGGGAAGTTTTCATTTATTATAGTCTCCATTAGGGCTTCCATTCCTTTGGGACAATCTTCTTCCCCTTCAGGAATCCCTATTATTCATATGTTTGAATGCTTCAAGGAGTCATGTAGTTCTCTAATCACCTGTTCTGCTTTCTCTCTCCTCTTTTCTGCCTCTTTGACTACCTAAGTTAACTTGCAAACTTTATCCTCCTACTCTGAGGTTCTTTCATCTCCTTGGTCTAACCTAGTTTTGATACTTTCTACTGCATCTTTATGTTACCTGATTGTCTGCTTAATTTCCTTAACTCTGCCATAAACTTTCTACAGTCTATATATCTCTCATCTGACATTGGGTTTTGTATTTCCATTTTATCATTCATTCCTTTTATTGTCTTTATAATTCCTATTTTAAATTCTATTTCTGTCATTTCCACTAATTCTTTATGTGTGGCATCTTCTGCAGTAGCTGCTTCATGGACCCTGTGGTAGTTGCTCTGTTTTGGTTTTTCATTTTGCCAGATATTTTCTGTGGGTCTCTCTTCATGTGTTCACATCCTTTTCCTATTTTTTCCTTCTTACTGCCTCCTTCATTTTGAATTACCTTTTCTCAGTGCTTAAGTGTTGAAGTAGCCTTTGGATATGCCAAAGGATGTGAATGGCAAAGGGTGAGAAGAAAGAAAGAAAGAAAGAAAGAAAGAAAGAAAGAAAGAAAGAAAGAAAGAGAAATAAAAGAGTTACAGAAAAGGAGAAATGAAAGAAAGAGAGAAAGAGAGTAACTGGAGAAATCATGTGGTTTTTCAGGGTGTTTTGGCCCCAGTCTCCACTCCAGAACTCTGGTATGTGGGCTTTGCAGGTCCTTTGATGCCAGGTCCTTACCAACCTAGCCAAAACTAAGACCCCACCTTCACCAAGTATAGAGATAGAAAAGAAAATAAGGCTATGTTAACTGGTGTGATGAAAATGTGTTAAAATGTCTATGAAGCTAGTATATGATGCCCCATGATCATATCAATGTACACAGCTATTATTTAATTAAAAAAAAAGGTAAATGAAAAGAAAAGAAAAAATCACCAGTATGCTGCAGTGGGGACCTACCAATACTATTTTTCCAAAGGCCAGAGCTAGAAGGACACCCTGCAACATGAGCGCATGAACCCCTGGATCCGGACACCTGCCATGACCCCCAGCACCCAGTGAAAAGAAAAAAAAAATAGATAAAGAAAAGTAAAAATACACTTACATAAGATAAAGAAAAAAGAGATATATTAACTGTTATATGAAAAATTTATGTGGGAAAGATGAGGAAAGTGTAAGAATCACTACCAAAAGAAAACAAAAGGAGAGAAATTTTAAAAAAGAAAGAGAATAGAAGGTGAAAAATTGTAAGAAAAATGAGAGATCCTTTGTTATTGAAGAAAGTAAAAATGAAAAAATTAAAATACAACCAACAAAACAAAACAAAAAACCCCAAAACAATAACCACAACAACAAAAAAAGAGAGGAAAAAGGAAAAAAAAAATTATATATATATATCCTGAACACCAGGTCGTGCTGTGGTGTTAGGAGGTAAGGAATGCATGCCAGAAACTCCCCTCTAGTTGCAGATGAGATTGAGTCCTTTCTGACTTAGTTACCCTCAAATGAACCTTTCATCAGCATTCAGTCCCCACAGAGTTGAGACTTTAAAGCTCTCCCCAGGAAGCAGGTCTCACAGTGCCCCCTGACAACAATCTCTGGGGGTGCAAGAGTTGCTCCATTCACCACAAGAGTGGATGCCAAGCTCATCCTGTGCACCAGAGCTGGCCATGTACTAAAACTCTGCAGACATTTTTTCCCACTTCAAACCTTGCCATGGTACTGTTTGGGCCCATCCACTTATTTATTATTATTATTTTTTAATTAATTAATTTTTTTTTGGTGCTTCAAACTTTTTTAAAATTTTTTTATTAAATCATAACTGTGTACATTGATATGATCATGGGGCATCATACACTAGCTTCATAGACTGTTTGATACATTTTCACCACACTGGTTAACATAGCCTTCCTGGCATTTTCTTAGTTATTGTGCTAAGACATTTACATTCCACTCATTTATACCATCCAAGGAAGCTCCAGTGAGCAATTTAGCCCCAAATCAAAACCTGTAGGGTAGCTCCTTTCTATCCCCAGTCCTCTGTGAGCAGGCTGCCCATTCCCAGACTTTCTGTGCTGGTTTTCTTCAGCTCCAGACCTCCTCATTAGCTCTTGTGGTCCACCACTGCTTCACTGTGCCCCTAGAATGATGTCTCCTGGTAGGTTCTCTCAGCCAGACATGATTGGATTTTTCTTTCCGCTGCCTTGCTGAGAGTAGCCAGTAGGGAGATGTTTTTAGTCCAACATCTCACTTTGCCCCCCTAATGCCTATCTCTTTTGCTGTGTGGAGAGTTTTAGTTTAATGAACTCCCATTTATTTATTTGTGTGTTTGTGTTTGCTTTGGGGGGTTTTAACTATAGATTCTTTGTCTAAGTCAGCAACCAGAAGAGTTTATCCTAAGTTCCCTTCTAGAAATATCCTCTTTCTGTGAAGTGTTTCTAGGGAAAAATGACTCCTGGGTCATTGGCCTGAGAGGAGGGCCTGCTATCAATGTGGACGGGCACCATCCAATGGGCTGTTGGGGGCTGCTAGAAAAAAACAAGCAGTAGGATGGAAACATTCAGCTTGCTGAGCTGTCTTTTTTGAGTGCTTTCTATATCTTTCCTAGGCAATAGCAAACCTTTTTCTGCTTCTGCCCTTGGGCATCAGACTTCATGTTCTTTGAACTTGGGACTCTGGGACTTGTACCAGTGACCTCTGAGGGGTTCCCAGGCCTTCAGCCTCAGACTAGCTGCTATACTGTCTATTTTCCTGATTTTGAGGCTTTTGAACTTGAACTGAGCCATGCTACTGACTGTCCTAGAGCCATGCTACTGGCTCCTCTCATCCTTCTGCTTGCAGACAGACTGTCAGCGTATCGCTAGACTTCGCCTTTGTGATTTTGTGAGACGATTGTCTCTAACAAATTCCCTTTGCTGTGCATGTGTATGTGTGTATATTCTATTGGTCTTTCTCTAAGAACCCCTCCTCATATACTGTCCAAATAAGCAAATGTAAGTAACGAGGAATTTTATGTTTTTGCGAGTGTCATTAAAGGGTATACTAGGACAAGCCCTTTATGAAGCTCTGTGCTACATTCTGTTCAGTTTTCTCTTACCCCAAACAATTTAAATCTCTTAATTACTTTCTTTGTAATAATAAAACCTCTCTGTGTCCACATGTTTATCCAAAGTAGGAAGTGAAAAAACTGTCCAAACAACCCAAAGGTTTGAAGGTAATAAGAAGTACTTATTTGTGGCCATGAAAAAAATATCACTTCCAAGCTAATAAGACAACACTCAGACACATGTGTTTCGCTCATGTGACGTTACCTGCCTGGCCCCTGTAGGCACATGAAATTATGACCTTGAACATAGATCAGTGTAAGGCTGTGCTATTTCCCTCTCATCCTCCTGTTCCAGCTTTGTTCCATTCTTCCACAAACCATTTCTAAGCATGTACATCACAAAAAAGCCTCTCCAGGGGCTGGAAGTTGAAAATTAGATTAGCAATTTAGGGATTCTGTGTGAGAGAAGGGAGGAATATCTCTGAAGACACCCCCTTGCCCCTCCAAGGGAGATTATGATTGCAGTATCCAAGTTGTGATAAGTCAAGAATGAGCAACCTAGCAAAATCTAGTTAATTAGACCCAGTAATGTTCAGTGTCTAGATTGAGTTCCAGGAGCTCATCACCCATAGTCATTTGATTAATAACAAAGATTCATAAAAGTTGAAAGAATTTAATGATCGTGTGGACTAGAGTTTCCCATATGTGTTTCATGGAATGTAAAACTTTAAATGCCCTGAATTAGAAAGCTCCAATGGCCAAATAAATTTGGGAAATGTATTTTATCATTTTCTCCTGAAAAAATCACAATGTATTTTAATATTATAAAGACTCCATGAAGTCCTGCAATATAAGAAATCAATTTATCTTTATTCCATGCTTCCAAAATTTGATTCTCTGTGAAACTCTTTCTTGCAAATATTTTTTTTTTCTTTTGCAATTTTTGGCCAGGGCTGGTTTTGAACCCACCACCTCCGCCATACAGGGCCGGTGCCCTACCCCTTTGAGCCACAGGTGCTGCCTAGCAAATAAAAATGTTTAATGTCCTGTAGAATTAACAAGATTTTTAATGTCCTATGGAGTTGACATCCCACCTAATGCCTTTTGTAATAAACTCCTCTATTGAATATAGGTTATTTTCATAGGTGACTATCTTTTTTTTATAATTTATTTTTATTTATGAGCCTATACCTCACTATATTGTGCAAATAATTTATAAACTTGAACTTAGAGAATGTTCTTAGATCTATTTATTTTAAAATGACTTTTCCTTTACCATTTTACAGGGTGTGTGTGTTTGTGTGCTTTCCTTTCTCTTAAACACCCTAGAAATAATTTGAATCTGAGTGAATGCATCTGTTAAGGGAACATAGCTCTCTGACTTTCTTTTGTATAACCCATTTTTTAAAAGTTGACTTTATATTGTTGTAAGTGAGCACAGCACATGTCATAGTACAGGTGTGCAGAAAATGTCTGCAGAATTATATTGAGGAAAAGTACAGACTTCATGATAAGCAAGGCCCTTAACTCTGTTTTTTGTTTTCCCACTATTGGTCATTTCATTTTGTCACAGACACATTCTCCTTGAGGTTTCTTCTGATCACTGAGATGTAAAACAGTCAGCAAAACAGTAAAGATTTTATCACTTACTAAGCTTTATAGCAAACATAAATTACTAGCAAATGTCTGGCTGTTGACAGAAAACTGTTTTACCATCATTAATATTCATTCTGATGTCAGAGAAAACTCATTTTTATCCTGGAATTTCAAATTTGTAATGTTGAAAGCCATGAGGATGCCTCTGGATTTGTGTATTTGTTGTGTGTGTGTCTCTGTATGTGTATGATATGTAAGGAGAGAGGATAATGTTTAAATACAGGTCTTTGGAGAAACCTGAATGTATTTATTCACAAACCATTTTTTATCAGGAAGAAGAGTGATCTCAGCAAGTAGTCAGAAAAATAAATCCAAATCTACATTTAAATCATTTATTTAGACTTTTTGGGAAAAAACAATTAAAATTAGTAAAAAGTCATAAAAAGATAAAAATATTATTTATACTCCAGGGAAACAAAACGTGACAAAGAGTGGATCTTTTCCATCACATAAAAAAAGTTAAGCTTACCATGATAATTAAAATTATGTAAATTTTTCTCAGAATTCTACAAAGTATAAATTTTTCTACTACTAAAAATATGTAAAACTTTTTCTACTACTAGAAAAATAGTAAAATGCAAAATATTTTATAACATTGCTCCCAGCAATATTTTTGTTATTCAGTTTCTTACATCAGAAACTCCAGTCTACCTGTGACCCTTTACTTTTACCCTTTTATAGGTAGTAAGAGGTATAAGGTACTTTTACACCTTTTACAGTGTGTGTGTGTGTGTGTGTGTGTGTGTGTGTGTGTGTTTGTGTGTGTGCATGCAGCGCATGTTGGCAAAAGCATTTCTCCACATACATGAGTAAGGTTGTAATTGTGTTTCACATATTTTATCAGTATGTGAAGTTTCCTGTTGAGACTTGTGCCATGATCACTTGCTTAGATAAAAGGACGTTGCTGGATTATCATCAAAATGTGATAAATGTAGCCACATCTGCTAAGGACATTTGATGGGAAATAAAATAGGTAGATGTGTACCTATGATTCTCAATAAAACCTCAAATAATAAAAAAACGGCATATTTAAAGTTTTGCTAAAACATACAGTTTCCTAAATCTTGAAGATGGATGATCCATGTTATATTGAATCATTGATTTTCTACAACTAGTTAAATATTGTGAAGCCTGTATTGAAATGAAAACATTATAAAAGGCTTTTTCCTAACTTTAAAAAAAGGTGATAAAGAAAAATGTGAAATGTTGTATGCTGTTTGATTTAATCAGTACTCCTTCGAAATTTGTTTGCTCTTCTCTGCTCTCTTCCCTTTCCTCCCTCTTTCCCACCTTTCCCTGCCTTCCTTCCTTCCCCTTCCTTCCTTCCTCTTCCTTTCATTATTTCCTCCCTCCACCCTCTTTCTCTCTATCATTCTTTCCTCCCTCCCTCGCTCCCTCTTTCCTTCCTTCCTTCCTTCCTTCCTTCCTTCCTTCCTTCCTTCCTTCCTTC
>CAUYPK010054962.1:0-11896 GCA_963574355.1 Loris lydekkerianus
TAATCATTGCAATTAGGGAAGAAAAGGTGATCAAGGGTATTCATATAGGGTCAGAAGACATCAAACTGTTGCTCTTCGCAGATGATATGATTGTGTATCTGGAAAACACCAGGGATTCTACTATAAAACTCTTAGAAGTGATCAAGGAATACAGCAGCATCTCAGGTTACAAAATCAACATTCATAAATCGGTAGCCTTTATATATACCAACAATAGTTAAGTTGAAAAATCTGTTAAGGACTCTATTCCATTCACAGTAGTGCCAAAGAAGATGAAATATTTGGGAGTTTATCTAACAAAAGACATGAAAAATCTCTATAAAGACAACCATGAAACTCTAAGAAAAGAAATAGCTGAAAATATTAACAAATGGAAAATCATACCATGCTCATGGCTGGGATGAATCAACATTGTTAAAATGTCTATACTACCCAAAGCAATATATAATTTTAATGCAATACCTATTAAAGCTCCACTGTCATTCTTTAAAGATCTTGAAAAAATAATACTTCATTTTATATGGAATCAGAAAAAACCTCAAATAGCCAAGATGTTACTCTGAAATAAAAACAAAATAGGAGGAGTCATGCTACCAGACCTCAGACTATACTACAAATCGATAGTGATTAAAACAGCATGGTACTGGCACAAAGCAGAGAAGTAGATGTCTGAAACAGAATAGAGAACCAAGAGATGAATCCAGCTACTTACTGTTATTTAATGTTTGACAAGCAAATTAAAAACATTCAGTGGGGAAAAGATTCCCTATTTAACAAATGTTGCTGGGTGAACTGGCTGGCAACCTGTAGAAGACTGAAACTGGACCCACACCTTTCACCATTCACTAAGATAGACTCTCACTGGATTAAAGATTTCAACTTAAGACATGAAACTATAAAAATAATAGAAGAGAGTTCCGGGAAAACCCTTGAAGAAATCAGGCTGGGTGAGTATTTTATGAGGAGGACTCCCTGGGCAATTGTAGCAGCTTCAAAAATACACTACTGGGACCTGATCAAACTAAAAAGTTTCTGCACAGCCAAGAACATAGTAAGTAAAGCAAGCAAACAGCCCTCAGAATGGGAGAAGATATTCACACGTTATGTCTCCTACAAAGGTTTAATAACCAGAATCTACAAAGAACTCAAACGTATAAGCAAGAAAAGAGCAAGTAATCCCATCGCAGGCTGGGCAAGGGACTTCAAGAGAACCTTCTCTGAAGAAGACAGGCACATGCCCTACAGACATATGAAAAAATGCTCATCATCTTTAATCATCAGACAAATGCAAATCAAAACTACTTTGAGATACCATCTAACACCAGTAAGATTAGCGTATATCACAAAATCTCAAGACCAGAGATGTTGGCGTGGATGCGGAGAAAAGGGAACACTTCTACACTGCTGGTGGGAATGCAAATTAATACATTCCTTTTGGAAAGATATATGGAGAATGCTTAGAGATCTAAAAATAGATCTGCTATTCAATCCTATAATTCCCCTATTAGGCATATACTTAGAAGACCAAAAATCACATCATAACAAAGATAATTGTACCAGAATATTTATTGCAGCCCTATTCTTAATTGCTAAATCATGGAAAAAGCCCATGTGCCCATCAATCCACGAATGGATTAATAAATTGTGGTATATGTATACCATGGAATATTATGTACCCTTAAAGAAAGATGGAGACTTTACCTCTTTCATGTTTACGTGGATGGAGCTGGGACATATTATTCTTAGTAAAGTATCTCAAGAATGGAAGAAAATGTATCCAATGTACTCAGCTCTACTATGAAACTAATTTATGGCTTTCACATAAAAGCTATAACCCAGTTACAACCTAAGAATAGGGGAAAGGGGGAAAGGGAGGGGAGGAGGGGGGAGGAGAAAAGAGGGAGAAGGATTGGTGGGATTACATCTTACAAGGGTATATGTGAAACTTAGTAAATGTGGAATGTAAATGTCTTAGCACAATAACTAAGAAAATGCCAGGAAGGCTATGTTAACCAGTGTTATGAAAATGTGTCAAACAGCCTATGAAATGAGTGTATGGTGCCCCATGATCACATTAATGTACACAGGTATGATTTAATTAAAAAAAAAAAAAAAAGTGGGAAAAAAAATTACTTTTTCTTTCAAAGTCTTACAATTTTGCTTTCCATTTCAACTCTCTAATCCAACTGCTTGTGTTTTACATGAAGTAGTGATACATTTGATCATAGATTTTTCTGTAAGGGTAGACAGTCACCCTGGACCATTTACTGAATATTCATCTGGTGTTCACTAATGGATAATGCCACTGCTGTTCACATCTAAGGAACCACATATACGTGACATGATTTGACTATTTCTATTCAAGTTAAACTCTTTATTTACTCTAATTTATAATTATGTTATATCTTACATGAACAGATCCTTACCATTTCTCTTCTTTGAAAAGTCTTAACCATCCTAGGAACTTATAAATCTGAAGATCAGTTTATAATGCTCCATAAAAATGGGAAAAATATTGAGCTTTTCAAAGTACAGATAAATAGAAGGAAGTACCTTTGTAACAGTAAGTTCTCCCACTTACAAGTAATATATTTTTTCATTTAATTATGTCTTTCATGATTTTCAATAAGAGTTTATAACATTCTCATTAAAGATTTTGTCTAGGATGTTATATTATTCCTTACTTTTGTTGCTTCTGTGATCATTATATTTTTAATCATATTTAAATTGCCTATTTATATACATGAGTTTCTTTGGTTTTTAAACTATTGACCATCCTCTGCACTTTCTCTTGGACATTCATACACATAATCATAATCCTGAAAAATGATGACAATTTATTTCTTCCTAATCCTTATGTATTTATGTATTATACATACCTTATTAATTTAGCAGAAACTCCAGTATAATGATGAATAGAAGAAGGTACTGAGGTCTTGTTCCTGATTTAAAGGCAATTTTAAAAATAGTTTAGTATCAAGTATCTTGGCTCATGTGGGCACTATTTGGTAGCTAACTTTTTTATCATACTAAATAGGATCTCTTCATTGCTATTTGTTAGGAGTTTATGTTATAAATGGGTTCTGAGTTTATTGGACAATTTTACTGCATGTATTGGCATAGTCATACAGTTTTAAAACTGTTAATCTGTTATTGTGATAAATTACACTAATAATTGTTCTACTTACATTCTTAAGGAAAAAAATCCTCTTTTGTCATGATTTATATAAGCATATATTTCTTAGTTCTTGGTAATATTTTATTTCTTGGTAATAATATTTCTTGGTAATATTTTAATTAGAATTTTCACATTTGGGTTTATAAAAGATAATGGTCTGAAATTTTCTTTTATTATTGTTCTTGATGGATTAATTCAAAATATAGCTTACCAAAACATAAAATTGTTTAGAAGCTGTCTTACATTTTCTCTCCTTCAGAACAATGTGAAGAAAAGAGACCACCTAATCCTTGATCATTTGATGAAATTATCTTATATTCAGGACACATGTTGCCTTTGCTTGTTTCAAAATATTATCAAAAATATTATTGTTTTAATTACCAAACACTTAAATTGTCTCAATTTCACTTAATAGAATTGCTCAGATTTTCTATTTATTTATGAATATATTCTGTGAAATACATTTTTTTTTTTTTTTTCTGAGACAGAGTCTCACTTTGTTGCCCTAGCAACCTCAAACTATTGGGCTCAAGTGATCCTCTTTCCTAAGACTCCCAAGTAGCTGGGACTACAAGTGCCTGCCACAAACCCTGACTATTTTTTAGAGATAGGGTCTCGCTCTTGGTAAGCCTGGTCTTGAACTCCTGAGCTCAGGCAATCCACCCATCTTGGCTTCCCAGAATGCTGGGATTACAGGCGTGAGCCACCATGCCCAGACTCTGTGAAATGCATTTTTCTAAAAAAAAAAAAAAAAAAAAAAAAAACAACCAAACTTGTATCTCCAAGTGTATAGTAAATTTCAGGTGCTTTGATTTCTAGTGTTTGCATCATCAGTCAGGCCTAAATTTCTTGTAATTTTCATTACCATTTATTTTTGAGGTGTTCCATGAGTTATTCAGAGAGTCTCCAAAATATAGAGATCCTTTTTACTATAGTTATTTTTAATTCTATTTCATTGTTGGCAGAAACATGATCTGCATACCTCATGTCATTTCTTAAAGTGAGGATGGTTTGTGGGTGAAAAAATATAATTAGATAAAATGAATAAAAGCAAGTATTTGATAGCACAACAGGGTGACTATAGTCAACAATAATTTATTGTGTATTTTACAATGATTAAGAGTGGAATTGGAAAGTTCCTAACACCAAGAAATGATCAATTCTTGAGGTTAAGGATACTCTAATTACCCTAAGTTGATTATTACAGATTGTATGCCTACATCAAAATATCTCATGTACCCCATAAATATACATACCTGTAATGCACTCATAATAATTAAAAATTAAAGAAAAATAAAATGGACTTTAATTCTTAAGTATAGGTTTGTATGCATCAACCTTCTTACTGCTTAACTGTGGTAAAATTCACATAATGTAAAATTTACCATATTAACCATTTTTAAGCCTACAGTTTAGTGATATTATCTACATTCACAAAGTTCTGTGTAACTTCTTTTTACATATTTTATGTATACTAAATGTATATAGATACACAGTTATAAGTACAATGCATTATATATATCTTTATATAATAGATGTAAAAATTACAAAAAAGGAGTATATTGAAATATACCATGGTGATTCTACATGTCATTTTTTTTTTTTTTTTTTGCAAATCAGTCCACTTTGCTTCATGTATTTACAGGTAATATTGTGAAATGCACACCAGTCAATTGTTCTTTTATTATAATATTTTACTGTAAACATTTTCCCCCAACTATTTTTTGTCTTTAAAATATATTTTTTTAAGGCAAGCATGAGACAAAATTTATTGAGAAAGAGAATTGTTTACAAAGTAATAGCAAGATGCAGGCAACAGAGCGAGATATGTAAACCGTAGACAGGGAACAGCCCTAGTGTCACGACAAACAATAGGCTAAGAGACTAACATCCATTTTTTGATATGATTATAATGGCATCAGCTTTCTTTGCATATATGTACCTCAAATATCATTTTCCATTTCTCTGCATTCATGTTTTTAGGCCTTTATGCTGTAAGTAGATTTTTTATAAACCACATACAGATGGACTATTTTTTAATCCACTCTAAGAACTGCTGATATTTAACTTGCAAATTTAATCAATTTACTTCCCATGTATTTACCATTCTATCCTTTTAAACTTTTATTCTGAAATAATCGTGTATCCCCATGAAGTTTTAAGATATACCCTTCACTGAGTTTCCCCCTGTGGTAGCATAGCTGCAGTATAATATCATAGCCGGGACATTTACAGAGATACAAAGCATTGATTTTAATTCAGTTTTCAATAGATTTACCTACATTCTCCTGTATGTGTATTTGTGTGTGTATGTGTGTGTGTGTGTGTGTGTGTGTGTGTGTGTGTGTGTGTGTGTGTATTTAGATCTATACAGATTTATCCAATGTGTATATTTGTGTATTTCTACCATAGTCAGTACAAAACATTTCCTTCACAGGGAATGGGTTTGCTCACACCTATCTCCTTCTCCACCCCGACCTTCCTCTCTGAAAACTATTTATGTTTTCTTCATCTTTATCATTTTGCTATTTCAGGAATGTTATATAAGTGGAATGATAGAGACTCATATGATTTTAAAATGGGCCTTTTTCACTCAGCATAAATCTCTTGAGAACCATCTGAATTGTTGCATGTATCAATAGTTGTTTGTTTTTATTCCACAGCATAGAGATAAGAGATACTTCTTCAAAAAAAAAGAAAAACAACTTTTCTCCATTCTCCATATACTGGCTGTGGGTTTGTCATAGGGATTTTATTATTTTGAGGTACGTTCCCTACTATAATCTAGTTTGTTGAGTGTTTTTATCACAAAGAGGTGCTGGAGTTCCATTTCTCAAGATAGTCATGTAGTTTTTGTCTTTAATTCTGTTTGTGTGGTGAATCACATCTTTTGATTTGCATATGTCAGATGTCCTTACATCCCTGGGATGAAACTTATTTGATCATAACAAATTATATTTTGCATGTACTTTTAGATTCAGTTGTTGATTTTTTTTGAATATTTTTGCATTTATGTTTATGAGAGATATTGGCTTGTAGTTTTCTTATTTTGTTGTATCCTTTCCTGGCTTTGGCAACAGCATGATAGTGGCTTTATAGAATGAAGTAGGGAAGATTCCTTCCTTCTTGATGTAATGGAACAGTCTCAACAGCCTAGGTGCCAGTTTTTCCTTGTAAGTCAATTAGAATTCAGCTACGAATCCATCTGGTCCTAGGTTAGTTTTGTTGGGAGATTCTTTTATTACTGTTTCCATCTTGCTGCTCATTGTTGGTCTGTTCAGGACTACTTTTCCTGATTCAAGCTGGGAGGTTGTGCGTTTGTAAATTTATTCATTTTCTCTAGACTTCCTAGTGTCTGTGTGTAGAGGTTTTCATAGTAGTCTTGGATGGTATTTTGTGTTTCTGCTGTATTGGTTGTAAGGTCTCCTTTTTCATTTCTGGTTAAGCTCATTTGAATACTTTCTTTTCTATTCCTGGTTAATCTGGGAAGTGAGCTATTGATTTTATCTTTTCAAAGAACCAACTTTTTACTTCACTCATGCATTGTATTATTTTTTCTGCTTGTTTGCCTCAATTTCTTTTAGTTCTCTTTAGGTCTTCTTTTTTTGAGACAGTCTCATTCAGTCACCCTTTGGTGGAGTGCTGTGACATCATAGCTCACAGCAACCTCAAACTTTTGGGCTTAAGCAATCTTCCTGCCTCAGACTCTCAAGTAGCTCGGACTACAGGTGCAGAGATGGGGTGTTGCTCAGGCTAGTCTCAAACTCCTGAGCTCAAGCAGTTCACTCACCTTTTTCTCAGAGTGCTAGGATTGAAATAATAATAAAAATAAAAATGTATACTGAATTTGAAGAAAAAATGAAAATCAGGGAGCACATTACAGTCCCTCAAAGCAACTCTGCTTTGAGCTCTTTTCCTCCATTCCTCCTTTCCAATCTAATTTTGCTTACTCCATAGTCCCTCTACAAAACGTACTCCTGTCAAGGTCATCAGTGACCATCATGTTACTAAATACAATGACCATTTCTCACATTATCTTACTTATCCTATAGGTACCACTAGATGTTCCTTCTTTCTTAAAACCTTTTCCTTGTTTGGTCCCCAGGATATGACACTCTTCTGTTTATCTATTGATTTTACTAACTAGTCTTATAATTTAGTCTTAAATTGCTATAAATGTTTTATTTTTATTTATTTATTTTTTGAAACTAAGTCTCACTCTGTCACCCTGAGTTGAGTGCTGTGGCATCATAGCTCATGGCCTCAAGTGATCCTCTTGGTTCAGCTTCCTGAACAGCTGGGACTACAGGTCCTGAGCCTGGCTAATTTTTTTATTTTTAGTAGAGATGGGGTCTCATTCTTTTTCATGCTGGTCTTGATCTCCTGAGCTCAGGCAATCCACACACCTTGGCTTCACAGAGTGCTAGGATAACAGATGGGAGCCACAGCACCTGGCCAAACTTAGTGGTTTAAAACAGCACACTTTTATTGTTGGATAGTTCTGGAGGTCAAAAGTCCAAAATGGGTCTCACTGAGATAATACCAAGATGTTAAATCTTGGGGCATTAGAGGAGAATTAGTTTCACTTGATTTTTGCCGCTTTCAGAGGTGGCTTGCATTTCTTGGCTTGCGGTCTCCTTCTAGCAATCATGTTACTCTGGCAATCTGGGCTTCCACCTATATCTTTCTCTGATTCTGATCCTTCTAGATCCTTCTTATAAGTACTCTCCTGATTACATTTACTTCACCTAAATAATCTGGGATGGTTTCTCCAAAACATATTCACAGGTATGGATATCTTTAGGAAGCCATGATTGCACCGAAAACATTTTCCACATCCTTCTATCCCAAACTTTACCAAGTCCTGAGGGTTCAATCCTCAGATTGTTTTTCCTTCTGCACATAGTCCTTATGTTAATTGATACAGTGATTTATGTGGTTTATAAATTCTAAGTATATGCTGATGATGTTCAAATATAAATACTCAGTCTCGACTTTTTTATTGCTCTAATTGCATATCTGTCAATCTTACTGTATATCCAATGAGCATCTCAGATTCAACATACCCCAAAGAAAATTTCCAAAGTATCTTGAATCGAAAAGCTTCTTTGAAAGAATTTCTCGTCTTAATAATATAAAGTCCTTATTTACTTATTCAGCACAAAACCCACAGACTCTTGGATGTCTGTCTTTTTCTACTGCCTACCAGAAAATCCTAGTGTATCTTCTTGAAGACATATTCAGAAACAAATGACATTTCTTCACTCTCACTGCAGACTTGTGCAAGGCAAGATGATCTGTTGCCTACAATGATGGTTGAAATATCCTCCTAATCCATCCCCAAATTTGCATTCTTTCTCCCTGTGGTTTATTTTTAAACTAGCAATCTGAGTGAACACAAAAATCAGATCATCTTAGTGACACTCTGTCACTCTCAGAGAAAGAAAGCCAAGAAAATTTACAAGGCCTACAAGATCCTATGTCATTGGCTTGCTGTCTCCAACAGCTTCTTTTGGTACCTCTGAAACTCACCTATTCCCTTCTCCTTGAATGTCTCTGTTTCTGCCCTACCAACCTCCTGCTCTTTTCCTGAATACAACAGGCATACTCTCCCTGTAGGGATGCTGTGCTGTGTCTTTTCTCTTTCAGTCTGCTTTTCTCCAGGTATCCCTTTAGCATGTGCTTCCTTCCCTTCTCTGGGTCTTGATTTAAATTTGGCTTCTCTGAAAAATTTGTGATCCCCACTTCTGACCTAACACTTCCTAATCTCCCTCATTTTATCCATCTGCATAGCACTCTTATGTGGTATCTTCACAAACCCTTTATTTTCACCAGCCCTTTACAGCGCTCTGTACCTTATTTTGTATTCTTGTACTCTTTGTCTTAAGGATAGCCTCTAGCTAATCGAAGTTTCTGGTGCTGCAAAGCTTGGGTTGCTTTACTTGTTTATTTTCTGTCTCCTTCCACAAAAGTGCAGCCTCCATGAGTGTTGTACCCATGGCACATAAATAAGTGTCTGGCACATAGTAAGTAATAAATATTTGTTGAATCAACTAATAAATTAGCAGAATTCACAAAAAAGATCAATAGGTGTGACCCAATGAAACTTCTGTATTTCAAAAAAATAAAAATATCATAAAAAGAGTAACATGGCAAAACAGCACTCTGGAAAAATATTTCCCAAAACTTTGAGAAAAGTTGAATGCATTCAACATACAAAGCAATAACAACAAAACCAAAGAACAAATCTGTGTAAATGAACCAAATTTTAAGTATTCTTTAAGAAAATACATAAGCAGCTATATACCAGCTTTAGTGAAATGATGCCTTTGTGCCCTTGGAATAAAGACTCATGTTGTTTAGATGGAAGAAGCTTACAAGTAATAATTAAATTATTTGGGTCAGTACCTATTCTTCATCAATATTCTGATGCTGGCTCTACTCCTGTGTGTCTGGAGCAGACCAAGTCACTATGGCTATCGTGAAGTAGGAACAGTCACAGTCAAATGGCTTTAAACTTTGCCTTTTTCAAGTATTGCACAAACACATTTTCTTTTTCTTAACACAATAGTAATTTTAGGAGTATTTATTAATGTTGAATAAGAAAATGATTGGTTATGAATCACAGATCACAAAATCGGGGGCTGCTTCTGTGCCACTGTCTTTAATTATAAGCAACATCCATACGCTTATTCTAATAGAGGCCCTAATTCCAATAGAATTAGAGGTAGTCCTGTTTATTTATAGCAAATGTTCTTTAAATAATTACCTAGAATGATTAAACACTTTTAAATGGGTTGCGTCTGCTGCCAAGGCAAAACTTTTTCTTTTCTTTCTGGGTAAACATCATTTCTTTAATTTTTTCCTGATTATAAAAATAATTTTGGTTCATTTTACACTAAATTACAATAGATACCAGAAATAAGAGAAAGAAAAGAAAGTTTTCCTTATTCTTATCATAGAAACAGTTTCTATTTTTATATATTCAGTTTGCCATAAATTCAACAGTACATTTTAGCAAGGCTAAGATCTTACTATATATATTATTTTGCTTCTTTCTTTTATAATTCACAATTATATTGTGAATATTTTCTCATGTCTTTGTGTATTACTCAAAAGTTTAAATATTCATAATTTTAATATTATGAATGCATTGTATTTGATTTATATGTTAAAATTGACCATGTACTGATATTTTTATATACACTTAGGTGGTACTAATTACAGTTTAACACAATAGGGCTGTGGGTGACAAGAATTAAGGTTTCATTCTGATGAAACCAAAGCAAAGGACCATTTTCACTCAATCGCTTTGCCTACAACGCAAGGAGTCAAGTGACCATAAGCACATCAGCCCCATCCTGGTTCAGCTTGGATGACTGTTTTATCAGAGATTGTGAAGTAATCTGCCTTCTGAATTCCCTGAGATGCTGCAGCTGGACAAATTGGTATCTTTAATGTAATAGAGACATACATTTCTGGACCTAACCTTGGAGGTCCCATCTGAATAAGCAAGACTATGTATGACTTTTCTAATACCTGGAAGATATTAAAAAGCCTCATATACTATGGATCTTAAAGACTTTTTAAAAAATAAGTAGCCAATTTTATAGGATAGTCACATGTATTATGAAACAAAAGCTGTAAATAATGCTATGTTGGTGATTACCAGAAAAGTCTGGAATTCCTACTACCTGGAACAGCAAAACAGTAATAATGGCCAATGCTCTTAAAAGATTCCCTATTTAACAAATGGTGCTGGGTGAACTGGCTGGCAACCTGCAGAAGACTGAAACTGGAC
This sequence comes from Loris lydekkerianus, assembly GCA_963574355.1. Taxonomy (NCBI): domain Eukaryota; kingdom Metazoa; phylum Chordata; class Mammalia; order Primates; family Lorisidae; genus Loris; species Loris lydekkerianus. The sequence continues at coordinate 10,980 of CAUYPK010054962.1, forward strand.
CCACACCTTTCACCATTAACTAAGATAGACTCTCACTGGATTAAAGATTTCAACTTAAGACATGAAACTATAAAAATACTAGAGGAGAGTGCAGGGAAAACCCTTGAAGAAATCAATCTGGGTGAGCATTTTATGAGGAGGACCCCCCCAGACAATTGAAGCAGCTTCAAAAATACACTACTGGGATTTGATCAAACTAAAAAAGCTTCTGCACAGCCAAGAACACAGTAAGTAAAGCAAGCAAACAGCCCTCTGAATGGAGGGAGAAGATATTTGCAGCTTATGTCTCCGACAAAGGTTTAATAACCAGAATCCACAGAGAACTCAAACGCCTTAGCAAGAAAAGAACAAGGGATCCCATCCAGGCTGGGCAAGGGATTTGAAGAGAAACTTCTGTGAAGAAGACAGGCATGTGACCTTCAGACATATGAAAAAATGCTCATCATCTTTAATCATCAGATAAATGCAAATCAAAACTACTTTGAGATATCATCTAACTCCAGTGAGACTAGCCTATATCACAAAATCCCAAGACCAGAGATGTTGCTGTGGATGTGGAGAAAAGGGAACACTTCCACGCTGCTGGTGGGAATGCAAATTAATACATTCCTTTTGGAAAGATATATGGAAAACACTTAGAGATCTAAAAATAGATCTGCCATTCAATCCTGTAATTCCTCTACTGGGCATATACCCAGAAGACCAAAAATCACATCATAAAGATATTTGTACCAGAATGTTTATTGAAGCCCTATTCATAATTCCTAAGTCATGGAAAAAGCCCAAGTGCCCATCGACCCACGAATGGATTAATAAATTGTGGTATATGTACACCATGGAATATTATGCAGCTTTAAAGAAAGATGGAGACTTTACCTCTTTCATGTTTACATGGATGGAGCTGGAACATATTCTTC
>CAUYPK010054965.1:0-25788 GCA_963574355.1 Loris lydekkerianus
ATTTTATACACTTCTAGTCACGTACACACTTAATCTATCATCTGTAGTTTCACCATTTCCTCATTTTACCTATCTGAAATTGACTTGTAAGGAAATATCCTGTTACCACATCAACACAATCACTTCTGCAGTAAACATCCTTTTCTAGACCCTGACTAATCTCTTGGGCAGGCATCTAAATAAGTGTAACTCTTGGAATGAACTTCTAGTTTTATTCCACCATAGTGTGAGAAGATACATGGTATGATTTTGATTTTTTAAAGTTTTTGAGACATGTTTTGTGGCCTAAGGTATGATCAATCTTGGAGAACGTTCTATGTACCAATGAGAAGAATATATATTAGTAGTAGTTTAGGGGTAGAATGTTTTGTAAATGTCTGTTAGATCAATTTGTTTTAGAGTCCTATATAGGTCCAGTATTTCTTTTTTTATTTCCTGCTTTGATTATTTGTCCAGCTCTGACAGTGGGTTGTTGAAGTCCCACCCCATTATAATACAACTATTTCCCTGATTAAATCTAGTAGAATTTGTTTTAAGTATCTGGGAGTTCTTTTCTTGGAGGCATAAATGTTTAGGATTATTACGTCTTCTTATTGAATTGTTCCACTTGCCATTATATAATGACCATTTTTGTCTTTCTTTACCATTATTTATTTAAAATCAATTTTTTTCTGATATGAGGATGGCTACACCAGCTCTCTTTTGGTTTCCATTTGTGTGGAATATTTTTCCCCACCCTTTCACATTAAAGCTGTGTGCATCCTTGTGGTTTAGATGTATCTCCTGGAGACAGCAGATACGATACTTGGGTACTTTTATATTTCATGCATTCAGCCAACTTACGTCTTTTGGCTTTTCTATTTTCTTTTCTTTTATAATAATTTTATATTATATTAAGTAAAGACAAGTTCTCATTCTTGCCAAAACTATTCTTAAATTCCTGAGCTCCTCCTGCCTGAGCCTCCCGTAGTGCTAGGATTGCAGGTGTGAGCCACCACATCTGGCCCAGCCTCAGTTTTTTGAATGGTGCATTTAAACCATTAAAGCTAAGAGATGCACTAATGTGTGGAATTCTGTTCTGTTCATCACGTTGGACATTACCTTACTGCTTCATTTTCCTTTTTCTATTGTTCTATAAGGGTAGTGAGGTTTACTGTTTGGGGTGATGTTACACTGTAGGCATCTTATTTAGTGTTGGTTCATGTATACTGCAGTTCTGAGTATTTCCTACCAGGCAGGTCTAGTTATAACAGATTCCCTCGGTGTTTGCTCACCAGGAAAAAATTTAATTTCTTTATCAACTGTGAAACTTAGTTTTGTAGGGCACAAAATTCTAGGCTGGCAGTTGTTTTGTTAAGAAGATTGAGGATTGAGATGGGGACCCTATTCCTTTCTGGTTTTCAAGATTTCCACTGAGAAGTCTGCTGTTAGCCTGATGGATCTTCCTTTGTATGTCAGTTGGTGCTTACATATAGATGCTTACAGAACTATGCATCTTGGCCATGTCCTGTTTGCTATGAATCTTCCCAGTGTTTGATGACCATATTGTATCTGGATATCTGATGCCTGATGATACCAAGGAATTATTTCTTCAATAATCCCCTTCATGTAGCTCTTTCTTCTTCTCCCTCCGGGATACTTACAATTCACATGTTAGTTTATTTCACATAGTCCCACATCTCTCTAAGTGATTGCTCCATCTTTTTTGTTCTCTTGTCTCTTTAGATGACTGGGTTATTTCCCAAGCTTATCTTTAAGATCTGAGAATCTTTGTTCTTGGTTTAGTCTGCTGCTAAAGCTTTCTTCTATTTTGAAGTTCTCTTAATGATTCTTTTGCTTCTTTAAGTTCTATTATATTCTTTCTTATGTTGTCTAGCTCTTTAATGACTTTTTCATTAATTTCCTAAAAATTTTTTGGCTTTTTTTTTTTTTTTTTTTTTTGGTTTTCAACTTTCTCTTCAATTCCATTTATCTTATTTGCAGTCCATACTCTGAATTCCAATTTTGTCATTTTGGCAATTTCTGAGCGGTTGGTTTCACTATTGCAGCTCAGTTGTGATCCCTTGGAGCTGCCAAGCTATTTTGTTTTTTCATGTTGTCAGGGTTCTTTTGCTGGTTTCTTCTCATCTGAAACCCTTTTCTCAACTCAGCACTGATAGGTTTCAGGGCACCAGTTTTTTTCTGAGAACTCTCTTACTTAATTAAAAGAAAGAAGATCCCTAGGTTGTGCTTTTGTTCCCATTCTGGAATATTAATGCAGCAAGAGAACGCATATTCACTAGAAGCCTATAATGCAGTTGTTCTTCTCTGTCCTGTTCACCTGTGATTGCCAATTAACTGTGTCTTTTCCTTTGAGCCCAAAGGTACCAAGCTTCTCTTTAGGTCTCTGTCTGATGGCAGCTCTAGGATACACACATCCAGGAGTGGTGGCCAACTCCCACTAGCTGGCAGTTGCAGGGGAAACTTTCCATAGGTGAAGAAGTGTGCTGGAAACTTACTTGGTGGTGAAGGTATGTCCCAAATCTTGTGGGACAGGGTGGCAGTGGAGCACTCACTCAGGGCTGAGGGCTGGGGCTTGAGTGCAAATGACCTTGCCCAGCTGTGCCATAGATGCTTGGCTCTGCTTCTGCCCTGCAGCCTGGAGCCTCACAGAAATTGGTTCCTAGCAAAACCTTGCTCCTTGTTCTGTGCCATAACTTTTTCCCCATAGAATCTATCATAAGTTCTGGCACTTCTTCAAAATCACATCAGAGATAAGTTTTTTTGTTCAAATAAAACTTTTGCTTCTTTCTAATACAATTTGGTGACCAATGTCTCTAGTCAGCCATCTTGTCAGAAATGCCAACCTTTTGTTTTAATTCTTAGTAGTTGTTATCAGATTTACAATATACATCTTTAAATGATTGTAGTCTGCATTCAAATGACTTATACCACGGTCTTCACATATAATGTATCCAGATTAAAAATATACCTTCATTTCTTTTCTACAATTCTTTGTGTTATTGCTATCAACAAATTTTACTTCTACATATGTTGTGAAGCTAACAATCCATTGATTTTATAATTTTAAATATAAAAACTAGGGGAAATATTTTACCAATATACATACCATTTTGGATTCTTTTCATTTCTTTGTACAGATCCAAGTTTTCATTTGTTCTAACAATGAAGCTAGAGTGCCATGGCCCCAGGCCAGCTCACAGCAACCTCAAACTCCTAGACTCAGCAATCCTCCTGCCTTAGCCTCCTAAGTAGCTGGGACCATAGGTGAGGACCACAATGCCAAGCTAATTTTTCTGTTTTGTAGAGATGAGATCTTGCTCTTGCTCTAGCAGGTCTTGAATGCCTGACCTCAAGTGATTTCTCACATTGGCCTCCCAGATTGCTAGAATTATAAGTGTGAGCACCTGGCCTCTTTAATAATTTTTTTTCTTTTTTTGAGACAGTCTCATTATGTCACCTTTGGTAGAGTGCCATGGTGTCACAGCTCACGGCAACCTCAAACTCTTAGGCTTAAGCAATTCTGTTGCCTCAGCCTCCCAAGTGGCTGGGACTACAGGTGCCCGCCACAATGCCAGGCTATTTTCTTGTTGCATTTGTCATTGTTATTTAGCTGGCCCAGGCCGGGCTCAAACCCCTTCCCCCACCACCTTGGTATATGTGGCTTCTGCTGTAACCACCAGAGGAGTGGAGACCTCTTTAATAATTTTTAATGTAATTTTGCTGGAAATTAATTCTAGAAGATTAGAAAAAATTATTTTGCTATTTTTTGTTTTTATGTGAGACAAAGTCTCACTATGTCACCCTGAGTAGAGTGCCATGGCATCACAGCTCACAGCAACCTCAAACTCTAGGGTTAAGCAATTCTCTTGCATCAGCCTCCCATGTACCTGGGACTATAGGCACCCACAACACCCGGCTATTTTTTGTTGCAGTTGTCATTGTTGTTTAGCTGGCCCAGGCAGGGTTTGAACTCGCCAGCCTTGGTGTATGTGGTTAGCGCCGTAACCACTGTGCTACAGGCGCCAAGCCTATTTTGCTATTTTTAAAAGACATTTTTGCTAAGTTTATAATTCTAAACTATGTCTTTCAGTACTTTAAAAAAGTCATTTCATTGTCTTCTGATTTATATAGTTTCTTATATAATGTCTGTGATAATTCTTGCCTTTGTTCCTTTGTATATAATATCTTTATTTTCCACTGGTTATTTTTTAAGATTTTTACTTTATCAGTGGTTTTTGGAAATTGACTCATGATATCTAGCTGTTATTTTCCTTGTATTTATCCTGCTTGAGGTTTGTTGATCTTCGTAGATCTGTAAGTGTATAGTTTTCATCAGATTTGTAAAAGTGTTTTTTGTAGCTATTATTTCTTCAAATATTTTTATGTCCCTTTCATTCTCCTTGTATTAGTAATAGACTCCAATTACATGTATTGTAGACTGCTTATCTAATAGATCATTAATATTCCATTCTTTTAATCTCTTTTATTCTCTCAGCTTCATTTTGGAAAGTTTCTATTGGTATGTCTTCAAGTCTACTGATATTTTCTTCTGAAGTGTCTAATTTGATATTAATTTTTTATTTGATATGATGTGTATGTCTTTACTATCCTCACTTTGTTCATATTTTATATCAGTGAAAATATTTGTAATTGCTGTTTTAATATCTTTGTCAACAAATCCTATTTTCTGAATCTGTTCCTATTAACTGATTTTTCTTTTAATTAGGGTAGCTTTTCTCTGGTTCTTTGGTATGTGTACTGATATTTTTATTGGCTGCTAAACACCATGCATTTTATGTTATTATTATATGGATTATGTTGCTTTCATTTAGAGTTTTGAATTTTTTTTATTATTTATTTATTTATTTATTTATTTATTTATTTATTTATTTTTGCAGTTTTTGGCCAGGGCTGGGTTTGAACCCGCCATCTCTAGCATATGGGGCTGGCGCCCTACTCCTTTGAGCCACATGTGCTGGCCAAGTTTTGAACGTTTTGATAGATGGTAAAGTTATTTGTAGGTTATTTAGTGTTATTGTCTAAGGATTTTCTTGAGCTTTGTTAGGATGAGTGGAGAGTATCCTTAGCTTTGGGGATAGGAGCAGGTCTCTTCTGGGGTCTTTACTATAAATGCCAACAAATAAGTAGCAAGAACTCTTCCCTCAGACTAAAAGGAAATAACATGGTTTCATTTCTGCATGAGTTTGGGGTACATTCAGCTCACAACTTATTAATTACGTTATTTTAGGTTTCATGGATTTAATTGCCTACTGAGCAAAGAGTCATAAAAACTCCTTTGAAGATTTAAAGAGCTGCTTTCTGTTGTAATTTCCTCCTTTTGAGAACTCTACTCTAAAATTTTCAGCTGCTTTAAACTTCTTGAAGTCTAATCTTTTTCTTACCACAGAAGACCACTATGGTGTGCTTGGAATGTCCCTCCTTGCTACACCTTCAGGAATGTGCCACTAGCCAAAAGGCCAGTGTTCTAATCACACTTGCCTTATCTCTTTGTTTCCTCCCACTGACCATCTCTTGTGCTTCCTGTTGTTTAATGTCTGAAAACAGTTGTTTCGTTTATTTTGTCAAGTTTTTCTAGCTGTTTAAAAAGAAAATTAAACCCATGAGATATGTCGTACCATTTTTTAATCTGGAAAAATTCTTCAGTCTTTGTTTTTCATGACACTGCCATATTTGAAGTGGGCAGGCAGCTGTGTTTAGGTTGCTTAGTTTGGTCTGTCTAATCATTTCCCTGTTACTGGATCAGAGTATATACTTTTTTTCAGGAATACAACAGAATGGTTCTGTGATCTCTGAGCACATGAATCAGAAGGCAGATGATGAATTGGCTCATCATTTTGCAGTGTATATTTGGATTCTCTTCTTACCTTGAAATGGATGACTGAGACTGCTGAGTTCTCCCTACTAGTTAAAGTGTATAATTAGACTAATTACTCAAAAAAGCAATTTGATTAACTGATTAAGGTTATTTGAGAGAAGATTAAAATCCACGACTGAAATATTGACACAATGACAAGCAATAGGTCAGCTAGTAAGAAGCCATGATGTTGCTTCTTTGTGTGATAAGTAAAGTAACTGCCTCACAGAGATAGCTGTGATATTTCTTCCTCGGGTTCGGAGCAGATCTTTTATTTCTGATAAAATCTCACATTTTTTTCCACAATATTTAGCCTCTTTGAGGAGTATTTCTTTATCTTCAGTTATATAGCAAATAAATATACATGTACGCATTTTCTAGACAGATGCATATTGAATAAAAGAACATTAGATAGAGCATTATCCCAAAAATATCTTTTGTATAGTTTGATAAATAACATTTTATTAATATTTATTCTTTTTGTGTGTTTGTTTTTGAGACAGAGTCTCACTGTGTTGCCCAAGCTAGAGTATCACGCATCAATCTAGTTAACAGCAAACTCAAACTCCTGGGCTTAAGAGCGGGCACAGTCATGAGCCACTGTGCCTGACCTTATAAATATTTATTCTAATGGAAAGTTATTTTAGTATTTTATATTTTTGCTATATAAAACTAAAATATGTGTTTTTTTTTAACTTTGGCGCAAATTTGACTTCTTTTCCCTTCTCTCTAATTCATAGGCTGTGATGGATGAGAGAGTCTCAATAGCTGGTGTGTTTACCACTTCATTTACCAAGGCAGTCTTCATTAAAAATTATAAATGAGGATATAAAGCCTCTTTACAGCATCATTGAATAATAGAATCAAATACATTGCTAAAAAATCAGATGTATGGTGTCTATGCTAAAAGATAGACAATCATGCAACACAGTTCATAGCCTATGAACACCCCCCCATAGCATACATAACAAAAAAAAAAAAGTGTTTGATTCTGACACCTGTGTTCCTCTCTTCTAACACTAATCTTGCGTGTGGCCAAGATATAACACAAAACTAGCCCAGCAGTGTTTTCTTTACCAATCCTAATAGTGATTTCAAAAGCGCATTTCAGTCTGCAATGTTGTGCTGGGAACTGCTTCGTGGCATAGTCAGCCCTGGCCGTGTATTCCTGCTAACTGTCCCCACTGTGCAAACGGAGCTGTAACATCTGTAATTAGAAGGAATCTCACTGTAAATCATTTGACATGAATAAGCATCCTCATTGTACTTCAGAAAAATCTTTTTAATTAACAAGGTCTAATAATTTCAAAGACTTAATGAGTAATTATGCTAAAACCAATGATAGCATCACAGTGATTCATCATAATTTATTGGGTTATTTCTCAGATGTGATTTCTAATTATAGTGTAGGGAGGATTTTGATTGAGGTTCCACTTTTATCAATATACCCTTTTTCATTACAAAAGGAATCTGTCCACTACTTAATGCTATGAATTCCAACTAATAGAGAGGAGAAAGATGAAGAGATCTTTCATTTATTAAATAGCATTAATATTTACATGTTCTCTTACACATTAACTTACCCTAAGCACTTTGAGATGGGTATAATAATTCACACTTTTTAGTGTGAGGAATCAGAGACTCAGATATGTTCAGAAACTTCTCCAAAGTTTATAGAGGTAACAAGTAAAAGAATCTGGGTTGAACCCAGACTCAACAGAGTTTAAATTTAATATCCTTTACACTGTATTATATTGTCTCTTTTTTACATTTTACTAGTTCATTGTTACCAAGTCAATGTACATAACTAATATTTTAACTTTCATTTTTATTCCTGCCTTATAATAATTTGTAAATTAATTTGCATCTCACATTTTCATTTGTTTTGAGGTGATTTTATCTGTTTCAAATAAACAGCTTTGTTTTAGTATGCGATGTCATCTATTTCTGATTTCTAGGTCATTATAAATGAAGAGCACTTGTTACCAAGAATATCTGCCTATCTGTGCTGTTACCACCATTATTGTCTTCACTGCACCTGTGACTTCTGCTCATGGCCTGAAAAAAGGGGTGTATGGCTTTTTGGAGTTCTCCAGTAACACCCATTTCTTAGGATCCCCTGAAATCTTCACACTCACTTTTTCTTTCTTCCATCCACTGTAATTAGTTCTCACTGGTTGGGGACTTGTCCTACACAAGAAAACAGATTCAACAATTCAAGGATTTTATAAACACAGGGCAATAGATGTGATAATAAATGAATGGTATTTTCCTTGGAACTCAAAAGCAGAATTTTGCAGAATTCTTTGCTCAGACTAGCCAATGTCTATGGCTTTTTTCACCATCTCTGTTTTATTCACAATATTATTGTTTGAATAAATTTAATGCATCACCTGAGGGCCCTCAATTCTTTTTTTTCTTTTTTTTAATTTATTTATTTTTATTGTTAAATCATAGCTGTGTACATTAGTGCAATCAAGGGGTACCATGTGCTGGTTTCATATAGAATATGAAATATTCCAATCAAACTGTTCAACGTAGCCTTCATGGCAATTTCTGTATGTTACTATATGTAGACATTTGTGTTCTGCATTTAGTAAGTTTCGCCTGTACACATTCTAAGATGCACCATAGATGTGGCCCCACCCATTACCCTCCCTATACCAAAACCTTCCTCCTCCTTCCCCTTCCTTGGCCCTTTCCCCATAGTCTTGTGCTGTAGTTGGGTTATAGCCTTCATGTGAAAACTATAATTTAGCTTTATAATAGAGCTCAGTATATTGGATACTTTTTCTTCCATTCCTGAGATACTTTGCTAAGAAGAATATGTTCCAGCTCCATCCATGTAAACATATAAGAGGTAAAGTTTTCATCTTACTTTAAGGCTGCATAATATTCCATGGTGTACATATACCACAATTTATTAGTCCATTCATGGGTCTGCAATAATTTTATATCCTCAATTAGTTTAAAAGTTTTTACTGAAATACAAAAACTAGTTCTATTTGTTAAAATTTATCTAAGTGAGGGTTTTTTTGTTTGTTTGTTTGTTTGTTTTGCAGTTTCTGGCTGGGGCTGGGTTTGAACCCATTACCTCTGGTATATGGGGCCAGTGCCCTACTCCTTTGAGCCACAGGTGCCACCCTAAGTGAGTTTTTAATATTGAATAATATTGACTGGTATGTTTCCAAGACAGAAGAAGTTTGAATGGTAGATACCAGGCAGGATTTTTTAGAAGGAATAGCTGAGTGTCACCAGATGAAGATGAGTTTTAATTAAGTAGACAAAAGGTTAAAATGGGAGGAAAACTAACAGTGAAGATGAGTTTTAATTAAGTAGACAAGAGGTTAAAATGAGAGGAAAACTAACAGTGAATTAGTCTTTTGACATAAACAGCCTGAACAAGAGAACTGAGAGATGGAATTTTTAACTTTCAATCAGTTTCAGAAAAACGTGGTACTGGATCCTCTGCCTCTGCGTATGCACTAGAAAAAAGTTAGCAGTTGGATTTACAATTACATAAATTATTCACCATCCTGGTGTTTGTTATTACCAACCAATTTAGTGGGTTTTACAGCCATCAGACAATGTCAGTTATGGAGCATTTAGTAAAGTCTGGGACACAGTGACATTCAAAAAATCAGTATTGATTTCTCTCTCTCAATATTGTAATTATCACTGTATTTGAACTTGGGCTTTCCCAGCAAAGGAAAAAAAGGCTTTCCGTCCTATAATTCCTATGAGCACTATGCTTAAGAGAGAAAAATGCATCTGAAATGTCTCTGGTAGAACAATGGGGGGCAGCAGTATTAACTGTATCTTCTACAATCATTAAATCTATCAGATTGAGAAGACCCAGAGTCTCAAATACATGAATTATTTAGTGAGATGTCTCCTAAGCATTATTATAATAATGAGCTGTTATATTAAATAATATAGGAAATGAGACTGGTCTGGGTTGGGGGAAGTAGGCCTCTTCCAGTCTTTGAAAACCATTATCCAAACTTAGTGGCTTTTCTTAGTTAATATAATAGGATTATTTAAAATGCTATCACATGACTATATTTAGGAGGCTGAGAACATCTCTTTGTGAAGATGATCCATCTCAAAATGCTAAGGACTACAAACACGAACTATTGTATGTTACCTATTATTGTAATGAGACCTGTTATCAATAAACATCATGACTTAGCTAAAAGTAGACTAAGTGTGTACCGAAACCCTAACTAATGGATGATGGGAGACAAGGTCAAAGGAAACATTGGGTGGTTTCAGGTGGCCAGGACTTGCCTGGAAGAAAGGGGAATATGATAAAATTTTGTAAAGGCCTATGTATGTAAATGAGTTAGCTGAAAGAAAGACTATTATTGTGAAACAAAAGTGGAACAAAAGAAATGTATCCTGTCATATGAAGGAGTGACTGTCAGATTTAAAAGTGAGGATCAGCAGATGAACCAGAACAGATTGATATTGAGTCAAGAGTGTATGTTGCCAAGAGGGGAGGGACAGCAAATTCTGTCTGCATATCCCTGTGGCTCTGAAGTACAGGAATCACAAGCTACTATGGAGCATACAGTGGAGTAAAACTGTTCCACAGCCTAACCTATGAATTGTGCTATCCTGTTACCTTTCAAACACATTGTTGTACTTTTTGACACCGTAGCTTCTTAATTAAATGATTGTCATCTTAGTAAGTAAGATAAGAGAGAGAGAAAAAAAAGTGAAGTTTAGTCCTTGTGTCTATTCAATTCCTTTAGGAAACAAATGCCATGAGGGAATTCGAAGTGAAACAGATTTGGTAGGGAGAAGCCAGTTAAAAATAAAGGGGAGAAGGAAAAAGAGTAGGCAGGGACTGCCTTTAGAATGGCATGGTTCTGACACCTGTGAACAGAGGGCGGAAGAAAGGGGAGGGCTTTGAAAGAGTCTCAGACTGCATTGTAGTTCTGGGAAAGTCTCTACCAACTCAGTAAGAAACCAAGAACAGAAATTGCCCATTACAGGATTCCAGCACTCAGCATAAATGGCCAGGGTCTGGTATCCCTACTGGGCTCAGTCACCAGATAATCAGGGATAATGGCTGTGGTGTCAGAAATGCAGCAGATTTCAGTAACAATGTATGTGCAGACTATTACTCTCTCATAGACTCTCTTGCCTAAAATGAAATGTGAGCAGCAGAACTCTGTTGCTACCACAGACAACCCCTTTCTTTGCACAGATTCACTTCTCCATACAATTTTAAAATAGCTCTTTCATTTTTCCCTTAATCTTCTCTTCATAAAAGGAAACTCTGAAGAGAGAGGTTAGTTCATGAATTACAGTTTGTCTTAGAACTGCAAGTGGTTATCATATCCTTCCTTTTCTACCCATTCTAAATAGGTTTGGTACCTTACCTGTTGCCAACTATACCCTCATTTCTGAAGGGTCTAAGTGACCAGTAATCAAACCATCTCAGGCTTATATAATTACACATGATAACTCACAGTCACGATTGTACAGGGCAATACCAAGGGACAACTAAGCAGGTCACATGAGTTTCATACATCTTCTTCTTTACCTTAAGGTATGAAATAAATCCTATCTTCTGTTGATCAGAATCGATTACCCCAGCCAAGAGGGTGGTTTTTCTTACCCACTACTCTCTTTTGTCTGAGGCCAAAGTTCTCAGACAGTAGCCATAACTCATAGTTCAATGAGATCTGCCCTTTCCTCTGGCAAGGTCCCTTGTTTGGGGACCAATATCTCTAAACCCTCATATCCCAAAATTTTAGAGATAAGATATATAAAGTCTCCAAGTGAGTCAAAAATGTAAAGGCAAAACGAGTAAAAAAGGAACAGAGAAGAGATCTGTGGATACATTAAATCACCATATACTACCAGATGACCTCTCTTCTTATTGCAAATCTATTTCTATTAAACCACAGAGAGTATAATAGAATAGAAAATTTGTATATTAAAACAGCAAATAGGCAAAAAGAAAACTACCATCAAGTGGCCTTATTCTCTCATACCATTTCAAATACAAATTATGAAATAAATACTATGAGACTTTTTTCAAAATGTCTATTTTCTCGGGCTTCCTGGGATTCTCATGACCATTTCTCCACCATAAATGTTCTGATAGGACATGACAGAGATGGAAATAAGACACACCATGCATTCCTTTATTATCCATCTGCCCACATTCTCATTTCTCTAAAGGTATTATGACATTTTCCTTATTTTCCTGATGAGTATATTCTTCTTTAAGTTTGCTGAAGGACTTCTATTCCCAGGACATCTGTATCCTCTCTCCTCCAACTACCACCTCTCTGTGTGCGTTCTGGATTCCCAGCCTCCTTCTGAGGGTCTCCTCCTGGTGCTGATGTATTAAACATAAACTTCTCTTTTTTGAGCCTCTCTTAGTAAAATGTTTATCTAACACCTTCACAGTAAAGTATTTTCTCATTCCTAAATCTATGCATGCAAAATAGGCTTAGTGCCTCCCCTGGGACTAGCAGAAAGAATAACAGTGAAAAGATTAGAAAGAGCTCTGAACTTGAAGTGAGATTGGTTGGATTTGGATTCTGCTTCAATAGGTCAAATTGGCATGAGAGTGAGGCAGTTACCCGGTCTTTCTGAGACTTACTCTTTTATTTGCAAAAGGAAGATAATAGAAATCCACCAGACAAATATTTTCTGAAGAAAAAATGAGGTATAAAATGTAAAAGTCCACTCTAAAATCTGATATGGATTATATATAGAATGGAGTAATTACTGATAATAGTATTATATATAATACAAAAAGTATATCATCATTAATTGAATCTTCCTGGTCAAAACAAAATAATGGGTATGCATTTGAAGTGAGGTACATTTTTTTGGGAATCTTTTCAGTTGCTGGAAGGATTCCCTACTCAGAATATGCTAAGATCAACCAATTTCATCCCTGGCTCTTACTTGCATCATTTTGGGCAATTACAGTTTAGCCACTAAACTGTAACATAGATGTTTTTCATCTATCAGGATTAATAACCTCTGCCTCAATCATGTCTGAAGGTAAATATAAAACTATATGCAATGATAAACCATATACAACACTATATCTAATTAAAACATTTTATACATTATAATGTGATGTGCAAATTACAGATTGTATCTTTATCAGCTGATAGGTTTCATGGTGCTTTTAGAAATCTATCTTAGCCTAGCTCTCTCCTTGAAAAGGTTTAAAGATGGTATCCAATGTTGTAAGTACTTTAAATTTGATATGAGAAGGACTTAAATACATTTTGTTTGGAGTCTCTTTTTTCCATCCCTATGTGCTATGTCAACCATATGGTTCCAGGTCAGAGTTGACCATAAGAGAAACTTACAGGTGGAAGGCAAAATGAAGTTGGGCCATTATTGGACTGAAAGTTGTTGCAGGCAGACGTGGTGAAGACTAACACAGTAAGAACAGGTGAAGAGGTACCCTGCAAATCTAAATTTGTGCAGGTACTCTTATGTTTCATATCCTACTAGAGCCTGACTGCAGACTTTGCTGGCCTATACCAGAGAGTTGGCTGTAGATCCACAATAGAGGCTGCTTTCCATCTGTAGGGGCACCAGCTTCCTCCAAAGTGGAAATTGCCATAAATACCTCACTCCCTCCTTTGCTGCCCTCATTGGCTCTGGCTTGTCTACGTGCACTATTACTCATGGTTACACTGTCCTCTGACTCTTCCCTTTCAGACTGCCACTTCCCCCTATGTTTGTGCAAGTTCTAATTTCCATAGTAAACCCCCAATTTCTATAAAACTTACAGTGACTCTGTTTCCTGACTGATGTAAAGATGCTGTAAGTCTCACACTTGCAGAAAGACTCTGGGCAAAGTTGCTAACTATGCTTTTCAAAAAAGGCATTCATGCCGGTAGTTTAAAACAAGTAGGGATTCATTCGTTTTTGCTATGTGAGTTTTATTAGTGATAAAACTTAGTAGCCAAACTTACAGACTCTTGAGTAACGAAAGATCTTAGGAACTGCCTCCTCTCTGTTCAGAGGAGGTAGAGGTGGAAACTGACATCCAGAGATGTCAGATGATTTGCCTGATGTTCCTCAGGGTCAGTGACTTGCTGTTCTGTTAAGAGCTTTCTTAACCCAGCCCCTTAACTGACCATAAGAGAAAGCAACCCATCTCACTCAGTGGGTCCACTTAATTCAGAGTGTCTGTGTCAGTTTTAAACAGCTTCCTGCTTCTTCCTGTGTTCCCATTCCTTACTCTTCACTCCACTTCTCTTTCTCTCCCAACCTACCAGCTGCTGTGCTCTGCAATATGAATTGCTTTTTTTCCTTCTTGTCTTATCTAAATATATACTAAGATTTCTTTTCTCCTCCTCATTTTGGACTTGAATAATAAAATCAACAAGCTCCTAGTCCTGGCACACACTCAGTGCGTTTCTCATAACATGCTCTATTAGAAATATCCATTCTGCGTTATCTTGGCTTACAGGTTGTTATTTCAAAGATAATGAGATAGGAGAAAGTTGATACTGATTGGATACTTTTATGAATAAAACTATCAAATGAATGGAGCATAGAAATCTATTCAGGCAGAGGAAATATACTCCGTTATAACAAGATGTCAGTGCACGTCGATGAGCAACCATCTGAATATAATTGTGAGAAATGAAAGTTTCTGAGGCCTGAAATACCTGCAGGTAGACTTTTCTTAGGTCAGCACTGGAAAATTTTAGAAATGATGGATTGCTGCCCTCAAAACTCATTGGTAATACAGTGGTCTTCTCCAAAGTTGGAATTTAGGCTCAAAACAATTCACCTGTCTCGTATTTTTTTTTCTTTCACTTGAGATATTCTCAGCATAACTTCTATTTATTATAAATAGATAATGACAAATACAGTAATTTATTTTAACAAGGTTTGTAACTACAAATCTCGTTTTACATTATTTACTCTGACATTTCCTACCCCCTTTATGTGAGACTTGATAGAGCATGTTGGGGAAATGGAATAAAAGGCCATCTCACTCTACATTTTTGAGAGCAAGAACTAGGTCCTTCTTATTCACCAATATATATGCTATGCCTTGCACTTACGCAATACAGGACAAGTGCTCAATAAATAAGTGATTTTTATTGATCAAAGGAAAGAATAAACATTCTCTATTTGCAAATTTTTCACAGTCTGGTGGAGATAATTACAATGTCTGTAATAAACATGATAGTAATGATATAAATGCAGAGTTGTGGAGGTGAGACGAAGGAAAGCCTACTTGATGTTCTGAACTCAAGAGGGCCACTATAAAAAGTGATTTGGTGCCTTTGGGGGAAACTCAAGAAAGAAACTCAGCCACAGTGAAACAATAAAGGAGAAAGTCACACATCTCAACGTGGCAGGGCAAGAGAAGAAAAAGAAATGCTAAAACATAAAAGGACCCCAAATATGTTGTACAAAATTCTACTTTTGGTATTTTCCATCATTCATAGAGACTCTGAAAAGCCAAAAATAGATGTTATTCCTAAGAGTGGATGGCTTTGATAAAAACTTGGAGGGACTTCACAGAATATATAGAGGCCTTATGTTCTAAAATTCAGCAGTCTTGTCAGAACATATTTGGGCCTCTTCCAAATAGATAGAGAATAAAATCAATAATATCCAAAAGCCAGATAACACAACAATATAAAATCCACTTTCTCGCATTATCTATATTTTTATTATCTTTGCCAATGGATAAGGGATTGAACATAAAAGGTAAAGCACATAAAGATTTGTGTCCTGGCAAAAAAGATCAAATCAACAAGTTCATGTTAATGGGCTGCTGGAGCATGTTGTATATTTATATTGAGGTCTAAAACTACAGACTTTGCCGGTAAATCATAAACATTTTAAATTCAGTTAGAAAATCAAGAATATCTGGAGTAGTAGGAAAAATATGAAGCCTAAATCTAAAATTAAACCCACGAGTATAAACAATTCAAGCAAGAGCCAGGTGTTGGATGCAAAAGCAACTAAAATGTTAGCGACTTCAGTGTTATTTTAGCTAGCAGGAATCATTTCAGGAGGCTGGAAGGCACAGCTTGCCATATCTAAGAGACTGAGCTAACATCCCAAACTTAGAATAGAGCCTTTCCTGGTTATGCTGTTGGTATTTTAAGAAACATGACAGGCCCATCTGCCATCCATATGAGAAATCACTCTTTCCAAGATGTCACTGAATTTATGCCTGTAACCCTAAACTAACAGGAAAAGGAAATATCATTCTCTCCCATCTCCTTCCAAGAAAGGTTTAATGTGCAAAAGTCTAGCACTCTTTCCAAGAAGATAACCAAAGTTTTTTTCTACAAATATATATCAAAGTGTGTCAATATCCAAAGAGCATAGGAGGCACAAAAGAGTATCAATACCCACAATGATTATTTTTAACCTGCAATTTCCCTGCCAAACCTTTATAATCATTCCATGTACATTCTTTCATTTAAAACTTACGATAACTCTACAATTTAGTTATAGCTATAATCATTTAGTAAATGAAAGAAAAAAATTCTTAGAGAAGTTAAGATCCTGATTCAATTTACAAAACTTGAAAAGTTACACAACTTGGATTCAATTCCTTGTTTTTCTGATGCCAATTTTCCTGCTATTAACTCTACTGATATAATGTCCCCATCATCCCATCATATCATTGATTCTATTTTTTGACAGCCTCCATTACATGTTGCAAGGTTTCTCATTCTTCTATAAGGTGGATAGAATTGGGGGTATCTATGAACATGGGTGATGAAAAAATCAAATCTTTATTTTCACCAACCCCTAATGCACATCAGCACATCCTTCATTTATGAGTGTAAGCCAAAAATTATATAAGGGTATTGGCAGCACCTTTAACATTGTCATTAATAGAAACAACAACTATTTTCTTATGATTTTAGAGTTGCAATATCTTCAAAAGTTTATCAACATCACTATTTTTATAATTATTTTAACTGTGGATATACCATGAAATCTTGTTATTTAATGCATTAATAATGAAGCACATATATCATGGTAACACAAATTTTAAGATGTTTTGCTTTAATCCAGATGCTTTCCTTTGAAATCCTAACAGTCTTGTTTTATAACATTTAAAAATATAATTATGAGATGCATCACAAATATATAATTAAAATGTATAAAAAATATATTTAAAATTTTTTAAAAATATAATTATGAGACTACCAAATATGTGCATGGCACACCCACACACAAAAGTTAAAAACACTCTGTTCCATAGAACATAATCCAAACTCTCTTCCATAGCATCCAAAGCTCATGGATTCTACCATACAGGGAGCATTTCCTGACCCAAACAGAGCCCATCAAAGAATCTTTCTTAATGATTTTTCAAAATGAAATTCAAGATTTACTCAGCCTCTCTCTGAGGACATAATTTGTGAAGATACTAGGCTCTGAAATATTTGGTGGCCATCTTTTCCCTACTATTATTCTATTAACATATAAACTAATAGCAAAGAAAGAGAAGATTCACAAACCAAAAACCCCACCCATTTCAGTTTGGCCTCAGTTATCCTTGAATTCCTTAATTATTTGAGGAATAATTAAGGTTGTTGAGCCTTCAACTGAAATATCCCCATATAAGTGTATACTTAATAAATTCCAATCTTTTGCTAAATTGGTTCAGGCTGAATTTCTGTTACTGGTAAGTAAATAAGGTCCTAGTAATTAACTAGATTTTCGATGTTATACACATTTGCCTTAAATTGTGAAGACTTGTAAAGAAAGGCCCAGATGACTTGAAGTAGACTGAACTATATAGTAATTCATATGTTCATTCTCAAACATTTATTGAAATCTATATGCTAGAAATTATTCTAAAATTTCAGAACAGAGAAGCAATATATAATCTTTATCCTTAAAATTGAGAATAATAATTATTATGTACATATAATAAATGTTCTAATAAATACAGTATATGCACAGCAAGTAATAAAAGCACAGATGATAGTTATTTAATACACCTTGGGGGTATCACAGAAAAGGCAAGTAGTAAGGCATGATTTTGGGGGAAGCAGATGAAACCTTAGAAATGTAATCTGCAAATTTGAAATTATAAATCTTTCTAGGGTGGTACAATTGTGCACCCTGTTGGTTTTTCGTTTTATTTTTCATTCTTTATTAATAGCCACCTGTCAGTGATCCTACTATTTCCTTTACAAGGATTGCCAGGAAAGAAATCCCTCCGCTACTTCTTAGTCCTTAAAAGTAGGATTTTCCTTGGCAATTGGCATGTATTTTTCTAAGAAACGTGTGACTCCTGAAACTGATCATGATCCCTTTCTCTTCAGCCTGCTGGAATTTTTGAGCCAAATATTTGGCTCACTTTTGGAAAGTATATGGGAACTTATGTTAGGGACTTCCTTGTATTAACTTGCCATTTTCCCTCTTCTCTATTTCCCATATTCTGACTTTAATCTTTTTCATCCCTTCAGTGTTTTAATCTAGGTACTATATTTTTCTGGTTAACCATATTCTGTGCTTTACTGAAGCAATTATGAAATCCTATTTCGATCTAGAGCTCTAGTAAATAAATACAAATATAAATATAAATAAGTCAGTAGGATTAATCACCTCCATTGCCTTACTGTCGCTCCTCAGGGGCAATTTTAAATTCTTCTGAGTGATCATCTTCACCTTTCTCTCCCCTTTTGAGTCCATCCTATATGGCGTTAGTTTGGACATCCAAATAAAGTCATTCCTAAAAATTACCATGTTTATATCACATTGCTTCCCAAAAAGCTTCTATAACTCTGTATTGTCTATCAACTAAAGTTCAGCCTTTCTTAATGGATTCACTTTAAGGATTTCTAGGTAATCAATTCACCTTGCCTCTCCAATGTGGCCTCTCAACTTTTACCTTTCCCTCAACCTGTGTTATAGCTGAACTGGATCAATTACTGTTTCCTGTTTGTGGTCCATTATTTCCTTCCTTCTACACTTTGAATTAAACTAGTACTATATATGGAATGTCTTTTTAGTCTCCATATATCTAAATTATATTCCTTTGCCAAGGACCAGCCCAAATGCAACCTCTTCATCTACTCCTAATTCCTAATTTTTCCCAATAGAAATAAAATCTCTTTGCTGAACTTTATTCATAATTCTGCTGGCAAAATTCCCACTGGCAATTTTTAGTATACATTTTATTAGTACATATCATAGTAGTAGATCAATATCAATTGTTTATTCTATGCCAAACTCTTCTAAAAATTTCAATTGAATTGCCTTATTTAATGATCACAACAACCTGTGAATTATAAATTATTACTGTGCGATTTTACAGAGTAACCTGTAGTAACAGTTACAATGTATCTTGCAAGGAGTACATTTCTAGAAGACAAAATTAGTTACCTTCAAACCTAGGCAGTCTGAAACTCAGGAACTCATTTTCATCCATGCTCCACTATTCTGCCTTCCTCATAGACTGTAAACTCACTGAAAATGATTTACTTTTTAGGTACATTATCAGCCATGAATTTTATTTAGTTTTTTTTTTTTTTAACATTTACTAAGGTAAGTAAAATATGTAACCTGGTGGCTATACTTAATAATTCCTCAAAAAATGTTATTGATAATTATGTCTTTTTTTGCACTGTTATTATTATTGTTCTTGATACTACACTGAGTTAGAAAGGAATACTAAGACTCACTGTGCACATCAGAGAATACTAAGTCATCAACAGTTTTGAGATATGGTGAAGATTATTTTCAAATCCAGAACCAAAATCAGTGGTTTTTCATTTCTAGGTTGTGGCTGAGAACAAAAGAGCCCACTGCTATAACCTAATCTCAAGAATCGCATCTGCTTCTTTAACAAAAAACACAGAAATGAAATCCATTCATTACTGGCCTATGACATATTTAGTAACATTCAGAAATTCAATTTCTATCATCATCTTCATTCATTTATTTAAAACAGAGGTTGTGATGGAAAAAACAATTGAAGACGATTTATGTGCTTAACTAGCACCAGAAAATTCAAGATGTTATGCAACTTCAATTTTTAAATAGCATTTTCTTCCACCTCAGAATCACAAGCTTGGGAAAAACAACCAATCTTTGTTTTGAAGTCCCTTGCTTTTGTCATTTCATGGCCAATTTTAAAATGCTTAAAGATAACATCTTTGATTCATCTGGCTGGGAAGATGAAGCCAGTCTAATAGCAAATGCTGGTTTTCTGACTTCAAAAGATAATATAGTGCTAAGTCATTTCCTATTTATGATCTATCATCCTTTCTGAGGAATAAAAAATGTTGCATAGACTATATGGACAGAAGGGGGAAAATTAAATTCAACAGCTTTCTTCAACAGACATGCCTTTCTTTAGAGACAACTCCAATTATCTTAACTGTAATAAGAAGTTAATTGTTGGTAGCCTACCCTCTGCCAGCTTTTTTCAAGTTCAGTCCCCCAACAAGCAGAAGGCCTTCAAAGTAAATAGAGATTCATTGTAAGGACAGGAATGCAAGTGGCTCAAGCTGGAAGCAATGACCCAAGTGGTTTATATTCTATTTGATCCCTGACTTTAATTGTGACTATAAACAGATGACAAATTACCCCTGATTTGAACTCAACAGCTGTCTGCCCTCCCCATCTCGGCCCCACTCCCTTCCCCTAACCCTGCCTAGTACAATGCTCTTCCAGTATCTCCTACCTCTGTGAATAACACCTTGATCTACCAGTCATCATGTCACTTTGTGGTCCCTATAGAGGTCTCTATTCACCTGTATTCATTCCTCTTCTAATACCTGCCAGATGTTAAGGAGTCGGGTCCTTTCCATGCTATTTTTTTCTGCTACTCCCCTTCCTATAAACAACTCTGATCATTGTGCCATGAAAGCTGCTAGGGATCTGTTTCTTTAAACTAAAAAGGAACATGTTGAAACAGGAGTGTCATATTATTCATCAGCAACAATATGGCCTCATTGGGAAGGGCTTAGCAGACAAACATATTTCAATGACTCTCCCTCTCCTCAGATTGCTAAGCATCCTCTCTGACCAGAATATTTCTGGTCTTGCGAGCACAGCTGAGTAAAGGAACCTTAAACTAGAGTTCTGCTAACACCATATCACAGAGTTTTATTGTTCGTGGCAGAAGCAACTGCCACTATTTTTACTATTTGAGTCAATTTTATAGTTTTCCTAGCACCAGATGAATACTATTTAAAACAGCCCTTCACTGCTATTGGTTATTCTTTTTGGTCAAATCATACAATTACTCCAGAGAGAGAAGGAGAGAGAGGGAGATAGTAAGACAGGGAAAGAGAGTGAGAGAATATAAGGTAAATCTTAGCTGTTGGCTGGATTTTAGAAAGCACAGAATTTCTGGAATGACTTTTGAGGATGCCATATCCACCAGAACAGATTTTTTAGAATAAGATAGGCTTTAAAGGAAAGGCAAAACCATAGATAAGATACAGCAGAAATATTAAACTTCTTTTTCTGTTATTTTTTTCTTATTTTAAAATTCTATTTTGCATATATGTTGTTTGTGCATGCATAGAATAATGATAAAGTGGTAAATGTGGATAACTTACAAAGAAATTAACATTCACATTTTGGTAGAAGCTCAAAAATGTCTTCCCTGTATTGTTACACTATCAAAAATGTTAGAAACTACTGGATTTTTTTTTTTTTTTTTGCAGTTTTTGGCCAGGGCCAGGTTTGAACCCACCATGTCTGGTATATGGGGCTGGCACCCTACTCCTTTGAGCCACAGGCACCACCCAGAAACTACTGGATTAATACATTACCCAAAGATCAGAAACATGCCTAGAGGCACAGTAACATGCTACTTATTCACATTTACTGGATATTTCCCTTTACCCCATTATCTCAAAGCTACTTTTTTTCTTTTTTTGCTTACATATATATAATCCAAACTATAGAGTAAAATGCAGAGTGGTTGGCATTGCTGTTCATAAAACATTCATCAAATAATTAAAGCATAATCTTCAGATTTTTTACCTTTTTCTATACCAGGAATCTTATCATCTCCCTGGAAACCTCCCTCTCCGTCACCATCCAAATACTAACTGCTCTTTAATGACTGCTGATTTTTACCCCTAAATACTAACTGCTGTCTCTCCACACCATTTGCCCTGTAGTTTTGCCACAGTGCACTTTGTGATGTATGTGAATTCTATGTCCCTGGAATTGCACATCACATGGTTGGGACTTAAATTCAGTAACTATATCCATTGTTACTTCCCTAATTTGGGTATTTATCATTTCTTACCTCAATAGTTGCATCTCCCTTGCCTTTTATTGCCTCCTTCTAATCTATCTTTCTTAGAGTTATATGTCTAAAGGCAATATTTGTTAATGAGCTAGAGCCACACCTCTTACCATGACCTTCGAGATAATGTTTGAGCTCCTTTGCTTGGGAAACCATGTGTATTCTATTACCTGAACCTGGGTTCATCTCCCATCACTTCCCCTGATAATTATACTCTTGAAATGATGGTTTTTGCTGTAGCATCCCACACATCCATAATGCTTTTTGGGTCTCTGCATATTATGCACTCTTGATTACCTAGGATGCCCTTTATTCCCCAATCCCAAGCTTTATTTGGCCAAGTAACTCCTGTTCTTTTTTCAGGACTGAGTTCTTTTCTCATAGTAGAAGATTTACCTTAACCTTCACACTAGCCTCAGACCCCTATTAGACCTCTATCATTTCATTTAATTTGTTATATTTATTGTCATTATAAAATATTCAGATGATCTATTTCTTCATCAGTTTCTTTTCCTAGATTGGGAGTTTTTTGAGGTCAAGAACCATCTCTTATTTTCACATTCCCAGTTCCTAACATATAATATGAGCTTGAAATTCTTAAGCTGAAGTGAATGTATGCTTTTATTTCTTCAGAACACCATATGCGATAGGGGATTCAGGTGTTAACCTAGGGCATCCCTAGCTATATTCTCAGAAAATGCACCTCTTAGTACTTAGTCCACAGCTTATTCTATGGGTAGTAAATCAAAAAACAGAAATAAGATGGTAGGAAAAGGCCTTTTCATAGAAAAAAACCTTTAAGTCCTTTTTTTTTATTTTTATTTATTTTTTTTTATTATAGATAAAAATATGCACCATAGATGTTTTGTAGAACTTTGATATGTTTGGATTTGTGAGTTTTTTCTTGGGAGCTGAGAAGAACTAAATTTCTATGCACAGCAGAGGAAAATCATTGTGAGCTGCAGAGGACAATTTGAGAAGTAAGAGGAGAGGACATGTGAGATACAAGCAAGCCAGGAAGATAGTAAACAACTGGCTGCTACTGTTTGCCCCTCCCTGGGCCCCTTCATCTTCAGTTCAGATTGCAGATTCATAAAATTTGTGGCATGAGTATATTTCTAGTAGAAACTGGAGAAAAGGATAAAGAACAAGCATATTTATCTATAAGAGTAAGAAGCAGAGAAGAGCATGAGCCCAAGTCTGCAGAGATGCACAGCAACCCTCAGAAATTTGGACTTCTTAAGAATGAAATGAACTGGGATTGACATCAATCCTTTCCAGATCTCTGAGATGAGAAGTCCTTTAACGTCTGGAGCCATCACTTAACACACAGATCTAGCTCTCTATGCATTTGAAAAGACATCCATTGATAGAGATTTCAAGTTAAACCACATAATACTTGCAACAAGTGAAACTCGTACAGCATCATCACATTGCAGAGAGTGCAAAGATAATCCTCAATCATATTCATTAGGAAAGCCTTGATGGAATAAGCAGGATTGAAATCAGGCTCTCAGTGATCTGGAAAAATGAGTTAACTGGACATCATTTAGCAAAGGAATGAGTGCAAGTGCAGAAGCAACAGTTAAAAAAAAAAAAAAAAAGAAGAAGAAAGAAAAAAAAAGAATAGCCCAAAAAAGAATAAATCAAATAGAGGATATATCTGAGACAAATAGCATATGTTTTTCATCCAGGAAAGTAGCTTCTCACCTCTTTGAACTGGTATCAAATAGCTTAGCATTCTGACCAAAAGCTTTCATTCAGCTATCAATCATCTCATTACCGATTTTTATGCTCTAAAAACCAAGCCATTCTATTAGGAACTTCCAGGAATGAGAGTACCCTGAGCATCTATGACTGATATTTTTGAATTTTCCCTACGGCCCTTTACTAACCACAGTATTTGAATCACTTTGAGGACAGAAAAATTCTTGTGTGTGTGTGTGTGTGTGTCTTTCCTTTTGAAGACTGACTATATACAAGATTAAAATGTAAGTTCTCAGTATTACCAAAGCTTAATGTCTCCTGTTGGTGCCTAAAGGATGAAGTAAATAGATAATGTTTCGTGAGGTCCCATTAAGATTTTGTGGCCCTCTCATACAATACACACCTGTCATTTTATATTTATTAGTCTCACAGATGCTCACTGCTCTTTTCAGATAGGCTGAGCTGAATCTTGTTTCTCACACACGGCAACAGTCAAGGGGCCCTTGATGAGGATCAGCTGGGCTTAAGTCCTTGTTCCATTTCTATTGAGATATGTAACTTTATATAAGTGACTTCAGTTCTCTTGGAAACTCTCGTCTGTAAAATAAGAATGTTTATAACATTACCTACCTTGCACGTGAGAATTAATTGAACTAATTCTAATGTATGTGGACTGGTTACAATTAGATTCAGCAGTGAGAAGAAAAGACCAGGAAGCCAAGATTTTTCTTGTTTCTCTATTTGTCTTGTTCCTTCGCTTCTGTTCTCATTATCTTAGAGAGCTATTGAAGGTGGCGGGATCACATTTGCACTTCAGGCAGCAAGAAGATGGGGCAAAGGACACTTATTGAACACCCCACACAACAAGTCTTACTAGTGTCTCATCAAGCGAACCTTATCACATGATCTAATATGAAGGAAATTAGGGGATGGGGCAGCTCTTCCACTCTTTTAACTAACTGGAAATATGCCTAGTTCCTTTTAATCAGATGTACTTTAATAAAGGAAAAGGAACAGTGTGTCCTATAGTAAACGAACATTCAATACAGTTTGTAGAATATAAGTAGCACTCAATAAATTCAGGCTATGTCATATTGATATTTTTAATTATTAAGGGCAATTAAGTTTTGTCATTGCTTCACATGATTAACGCAAATTCCAGCATTTCAGGCAAAAAAAAATATACTTATTATTAAACTACAGAAAATCTCATTAATGTTCATCACTGTAATACAAATTTTATTTTGATAAATATCACTGCAATGGTTTTCTTCTTTGCCTTTGCTAATTCTCTTCTAGAAACTATATAATCTTTGTAATCAAATTTTAATTTTGTGTTCATCAGTTGAACAAAACACTTATAAAATGGGTTTCTGCCTACTTTGATCTTTTATTGAATCGGGAAGTATTAGAAAAATTAATTGGTAGATCATTAGCCTGAGATGGCCCCAGTGAGGGTTCCTGCATAAGCCAACCAAAACTCAACTCTGTATTAACAGTAAAACAAAATTAACTTTAACCAATCAGAAACCACTAACTAACATCTATCTAGAGGCCTTACCAATAAGAAACCACTACTTAATCTCTAACTAGGGACTTTATACCTTCCCCAATCAAATATTTTCTTTGTCTTATTTCCAAAAGCACCTTATGAAAGTTTCTTCCTCACATTCCCTCAAGGGAGCCAAAAATGTACAAATAATCAACACATTGAATCCCACAAAGGCACAAATGTATTCATGATCTATGTACATATAACTTAACAAAAAAGAAAGAAAGAAAGAAAGAAAGAAAGAAAGAAAGAAAGAAAGAAAGAAAGAAAGAAAGAAAGAAAGAAAGAAAAGAAAGAGAAAGAAAAAGGAAAGAAAGGGAGCCAAAAATGCTTGTGGTTTGGCACTTCCCAATTCATGAATTTCTGTCTGCTCAAATTCTTCAA